>QYTT01088404.1:75538-90930 GCA_006980735.1 Dasypogon diadema | reverse complement strand
TAAAACCCGAAAATATCCAAAATATAGCTTGTATTACTTAGTAAAATCATAGGTTTTACAAGTGGTCAACCTTGGGCCAATGAGTACGTTCATCTTAAAAGCGCATATTTGGAACTCTTTTCAATATAAATGTCTTACCCATCTTTTTTTAAGGTGCTGCCTAAGCTCAGGGGGCAACACTATAATGCACACAGCACAGCTTAGGCGGAAGGAAATTAAGGATAGGGAAATTGGGTAATTTTAACCTGACAAATGTTGCAAATGAGCCACACAATCTTTGGCATGAAATTATTATTTTGCAACATCCCAGTGGCTTCACAAGTACAATTCTGGTCAGTAGAATTGTCTCAACCACTGGTACCCAGTGTTGTACTGTTGTGCATATAGAGTGAGCACTTCTAGCTACAACTAACTTTAGAACAGCAAATAATGTTGTAAATATGTTGTATGATAATCCAGTGTGCAGTTTCATAAAAAAGCATTTCTGAGAATTACGCATGGAACCACCTGTTATTTTTTCTTTAATAAAATTGATAAGTATATCGAGATCTAGTATGCGAAGTCCGGTTAAATTCCAGTAATCATCTGATCATAACACACCAGAGGTATTATAATCAAGCCCTTTTTTCGATCTATTTTTGTAAACGTTCTTATATTAAATTTGCCATCAGGTTTTTCCAGATAATTATTCTAACTACTCCACAAAAATTTTAAATGTATTTAAAATGTAAATGGCTGACAATACTCCTCGAAAGGCTCACAAATATAAAAATTGAATTCGAAATTTCAGCGCACTGGGTAATAAAACGCCTATTGCGGAAGGAAGAGGAATTCGGTAAAGAGACGTACATAATTCTCGCAACTCAATCAGATAAGAAATTCATTACCTCGCCTAGTTCGAATAGAAAAAAAAAACACTGCAATATATATATATATTTTTTTTGCTTACCAGAAGATTACTAGGGGAAGAAGAATTCTTTTCCAAGTACACTCACGAAAGGTAATTTGCAGAATCGGAGGCGTGAGCTATTTTATTGCCCCCCACAAGGCATGTAACGAAAGAGACTCATTTTATGTGCAGTTGATTACACAAATAGTGCTGATTTAAAGCTATAATTTTTCCTTCTAATGTTTACTTTCACTTTGTAACAAAATTGTCATTAATAAGGTTGGGGGAGTCTTTATTTGGAGGCAATTTGTTGGGGAAATTGTAATGAAGTCTATTCAAGGGTTGAATGTAAATAAGTAATGTTATTGATTGATAAACAAGTTATTTAGGTTAAACTTTCTGAAGAGTGGACTGAGTTCAATATTTTTCCTTTTTTTCAATTTACTTCATAAGATAAAATATTTACTATTATTTATATTTTATATATATATTACTATTATTTATATTTTATAATACATTCACTTGTATAAGAGGCAGAAATGTCCTAAAGCTCACTATGTTCTTCATTTCCCCTTTTCCGCTTTTCCACAATCTTCAGTAGTAGATCCATTCCCTGTTTAATATGTGGCAAGAAATTTTTTTCGTACATTGTAGAAATTTAATAGCCACAAAATAAAATAAATCATTTTCTTTCCAAATAAATTCATCCGTGAATTGATGATTTACTTCCCTACTCTACCGCAACATGATCTAAAATAAACTTTTCAGATACTTAGTTGACATTATAGTGACAAATCATTTTCCTTTACACAATTTTCATATGATTTTTACATCTATGCATACTTGATATGAATTTATCAAAAGTTCCATAAACTAATGAATAATGGATTAGTTATTGCCAGTAAACACGCGAAAAAAAATCTATTTAATCTCCAGGGGAGACAGTTATGTTCCTGAATCAATCTATGTCCCGGCATGATTTCTTACTTCCAGCAAACTTCCCAAGGACTTAAATTGATTGTCAAGATAAAGAGGAATAGCACGTCAAATGTTGTAATAATGCCGAAATTTATACAGTTAGTGGGCGTCTTTTTAGATACACCCTAGATCCACCTCCTCTGTTCATTTTAATCAACTTTTGAAGGAATTGCGTCCCTCACCAGCAAATTCAACAGCATCATAGAATTTGTTAAATCATGTTCATAGCGATAATTTCAAATATAGAAGATAACATCAAAACTTTGATTAATTGAAGATTTTTGTGAAACTTTGATATCTGTTACGAAAAGTTTTGCTGAAGAAATTGTGTAAAATTAAAAAAGATACTTCTGTGTTTTAATTCGACTCTCAAATCGATGTGGCTTGAGGGCTCTTGTGTTTTAGATTTAAATATGTAGTACCACAGCTATCAATTTTTAGAAAAAATATCAACAGCAATGATTAAAAAAATATAACCACGAATTCACTCTAGGTAAACAAAAGTTAGAGTAGCTAGAGTGGCGACCATACAAAAACCACGGTTAGACCTGGAAAATAGTCCACTATGATACTACATACATGGCACCTCGCCAATAAAGTAAATCTACAGGGGAAACTTTGACTAGCTACAACAGTACCATCCAACTTCTTAAGTGCTAGTTCCCCAGAAGTATTTATCTTCGTCCATACAGCTTTTACAGTAGTCGTTAAAAGGAGCCGCAATGCGCTCCGCATGTTTACCAGAGAGGCCGTAATGTTCCGAACGTACATGCGCTTCCCTCTAAGCAAAGAAAGTATCCTCTCAGGGTAAATATTTGTCCAGAACTGTCTTGAGATTTCACAAGTAGTTAGTCTCATCCATCTGTCGTTAGTTACCATAATACCCTGTCGATCGATTTTTCTCTTTGCGCATTCCAAAGATCTGCCTATGGATCAATACGATAGAGAATAATCCATACTTGCCTAAATTCTTGGTATGACCCTGTGACCTAGACCCCAGCAAGGAGTGGAATCGAAACCATCCTCTGAACAAGTTACATCGGGTCTCGTCATTAACAGCATAGCGAAGTCGTCGGGAATATGAAGATGATCCAGATGAAAACAACCCCTTGTTAGAAACTCTCCAATTTGCCAAGCTTAGGTCGTTCGATTCAGTAATGGCTGTCATATCTAGACCCTCTTCTCTGGTTGCATCATCTCTATTACAAATAATTAAATTATATGTTGAAATTACATTAATTAAGGACGCACCTCGTTTATTGATATTGGAACTAGCCTGGGGAATTCTATCGGTGGAGAAGGGCTGGTGAGCCACATATGAGAAAGAGAGTAGAGCCGATCCTCAATTGTTGCGGTCTCATTTGACCAGCGTTAGATCCTTGGAACTAGATAATTAGATATCTAAATTAATTTTGTGAATTTTTGCACCGAGTTCAAATCACAGTCAAGTCTAAAAATGTCCTCTTCCAATGAGGCCAGGGATTCGTCTGTTAAATATATAATCATACTCTTCCCCGTAGTTTTGGATTTCTTCATTTTTAGTATTTTTCATTTGCTACAGATAATCCCACGATTTTGGAAACTAAGCCGGCTCTGACATCCATATTCTAGCCTCGAACATTCTGGAATCCCCGATCGTGGTATGACCTTAAGTTGTGCAATACTCCAAACTTCTCTCACTTTAGCTATACTCTTCTTGAGGAAGTTGAGAGAGTACTGGTCGGTGCGTAGAGTTAATGATCTGGACCCCTCTATGCCAGATTAAAACATCGTATTGTGGGATCTGATTTGTTGGGTTTTGGGACAGGAGCTCAACGAAGAGGCACATTAGTCTCTTTTAAATCAACCCCTATATGTCCGTGGAAATCTTCTCGGACCATTTTCCCCATATTCGGACATTTTCTTGGTCCTTCTGGCTTGAATGCCGTAAAAGAGTTAGGCATATCCAGCAGCATTGCCGAAAGCTATTCATAAATCCTCGCTCATGCTTTTGTTATTTGACGCAACTGCACTCTATCAGCAATCGAGATTTTTGGGATGCCTGCTAGTGGAAGCTGTAACAGGTTTCCTAGAAGACGTTGCAATCATGCCCACGGGCATTATCCACCTCTTTGCGACGTAATCTTCCTCGTCATTGGATTTAGTTTTCCTACCAGCGGAAAATTTTGCCGTAGGTTGATCAGTCCTCTTCAGGCAATGTATTAGGCAGGTCGCATACTAGGCTGACATTTTCCAGACCCATGCGTCATTGACGCAGTCCGAAATGCCAAAACGAAGCCCCTTGTATTACTCTAAATGATTATATGCACGTCAACTAGGAAATTGCAATCAACGTGCTGCACGTGTACGGCTTCGAGATATGGTATGATTCTGGAATATAATAGATTAGTGTGAGCTTACCTTACGGAAATGTATGATATTGCGATCGGGTAAAAAAAGTATATAAAACTCCAATCAAATCCTTGCATACGCCGATAACTTGCACCTCGTGGTGCAAAAGTTCGGCTGACGAACTCTTCTATACTTTTTTTATTTTCGTAGTTTATCAAAAAATATTAAGAAATGTGAGGTGTTCCTTTTTTATTTTGGAAATGATTTAGTTCTAAACTATGAAATCTTTTACAAATGATCTATGTCTATATTTGATTCAACGTTTTTTTATATTATTCATCATTACGAACCATTTCCCCAAAATCATTCAATATCTATTCAAAAGACTATTGAATACAAATTAATTGAATACACATGAACCTTAAATACCATAAAAGGAATCTTCAAAAGGAGACCAGTAGGCTTAACATTACTTATCATTCCTGTATATTTTCGTATTACAATGAGTGACCCATCTAATACACTATTAAATCAGTCTATTAAAAATCATCACCCACTCGAAAAATGTAGTATAAGATGGACAAGATGAAAAGAACCTTCTTTCCACTTTTGTGGCTATTCAGAAAAAAAAAACGTCACAAAGTTTACGTTTCATTAAACTTCTTCAAAGATCCTCTCTTCTCAATTTAGATATTGTATCTTTATGATTCTAAAAACCTGTCATGATTCTGTTCGCAGGTAAGCCTATGTGTGTACTGAATGCGAAATTAAAATCTATCCTAGTGTCACTGTAGATAGGTATTCTTGCCAGACAAAGTTGTTGATTTCTGTATGTTTATATATATATATCTAGGTATCTTTTGTTTGCTAGAGGTTCTGGTCGTACTGTGCTTTGAATTGTATTAAATTCTAGGATTCTGACCCATTTGTAGATAGAATTATTTGTAGCTTATTGTATTTTCCGTATAGGGATAGAAATACGACAGTAGAATGAATTTAAACATGGGTCGGTCTTTGTTGTATATTTTTATTTCACATCTTTTTGAAAGATGTCCCAGTTCTGAAAGCCCAACAAGTTATGCAGCACAACTTAACGACACATTTCGAAATCTGGAATGGGATGACTTCTGCGCTTTATATTCACTCCTGTAAAGGGAAAATGCTGGAATTGGAGTCATGATCTGTGCTAAGAATGTTGGGAATAGTCATCGTGCTGCTTCTGGTGAACTATCCAGGGCAAACTTTTGACTTTGTGCATGTTTACCATGTCATAATAGTCGTGTTTGTTTAATTTTTGACGTATTAGCTGGACGTCAAAGTTTATTTTAATTCCTATTGGGATCTATTTGATGCAGAGAAATAGTCGATGGCAAGTTATTAGAATGTAAAATATTGAAATGAATAAAGTCTATGGAATTATACTACTGGTAGTTGTTTTGTGGTGGTCGTTTTGTATATCCTGAGAGTTTTATTGAAAATTTTATGAAATACGAGAACAGGTTGTTAAGTATAGTTAATTTTTGGTAACGTTACCCCGTTATGAACTCAATGTGCTCATAACATAACATGATTGTACTTCATCTGATTTACATTTAATATTCTTCTGAACGTTTTTAAAGATGTAAATTCTGACAACTACAGCTAAAGAACCCGTTCTCTAGACGTGTACTATTCCTCACTGTTCAGCTTAGTTCCGTTTTATACTCTGCTCTAATAGGGTGACTAAAAAGTTAGTGATGCCAAGCCACTTTATAAATTGCATTCAAGGAGTCCCTCCCCTGACTACTGATAGAAAAATTCAATTTCAATTCCCACAGAAAAAGGCGAAAACAAACTTTTAAATTTTAATCTAAAATATTATTGGAAAGGTGATATAAGTGGTGGATTGAAGTGTGAAATCAAGTAAACTAATTACAATAAAATTAATAAAAAAAGGCGACCTCTAGGAGGAATGCAACATCTTAAAAATTTTATTTGTAATTCTTCCAAAAAATCAGTACTTTAATTCATTATAGTCAGCCGATGCCGGTGGTCGAGCAGGCTGGGGCGCATGTCCGCAGACTTTCTTCTCTGTGAACGTGGGTTCGATTTCAGCACAGAATGAGGTGATTTATCTGAGTACCAATGATTTAGGCAATTTTACTGAAGAGAATTGTACTTGCAAAGAGACTGGGAGGTTGCATGCCAAAAATTATGGCTTATTTGCAACATTTGCCAGGTTAAAATTTCCCAATCACTTCTTCCCTAATCTTCCTTTGCCTAAGCTGTAATGTGTACATCATAAGGTGGTCTTCTGAGCTTAAGTAATACCTTAAGAAAATGATCTACAACGCAAATCCGTAATCCAGAAAATTTCGTATTCGACGTATCGACTATATCGATATCGACTCAGCATATCAAAACACCAAGCTGCTCCCAAACAAAGGTGTAGCGAGCAATCAAACTCCTTCTGAATAAGTGCTCATCTGACCACTTGACTATATAGCTCCTTTTTTGTCATTGTTAATAAAAACACGTTGTAGTCGATAAAAATCTTGAATTTGACACCCAACAAACAAGCTTTGTAGCTTAAAAAAAATACTGAATGAAATTTACCATCGTGACAATGTTTGTGTAGAAGAGCAGCTCCAAATCGCATCTTCTAGCATCCATATGCAGCTCCGTTTTTAGGCTCGGATTCAACAGCTTAAAGATTAAATTCAAACTTGAACATTCTTTAAACCGGTTAAAGTCAACCATCCCTTTTGCCACCGAAGTAAAATGATGTATCTTGTTTTATAAAATTTGTTAAGGGTTTGATTGGCATTTACGAAAAAATCCTGTCAATCTGAGAAAATTTCGAAGTGCTTGACAAATTTTGGCGCTGGAAAATTCATAACTACTTTCGTTTTTCCTTGTAGCCTTAATCCTTGCTGCCGTTTTTTATTAAATGCCCAAGAAACCCAACTCTTCTCTGTTGAAACTTGAATATGCTTCACTTTATAAGCAGGCCGTTTCTTTGAACATCTTCCAAAACTAATTTAAGCTTACCGAGATTTTTAGAGTTGTTTTTGGTGGGGGGAAGCATTATATCTGAAATACAACTGGAGGATTGCACAACCTGCAAGGAGCCTTTAGGAATTCATACTGATTCTTACTTACTTTACAAAAGTACTTTGAAATCGTACAAGTTCTCCGAAATTTCCTCCATAACCGGCAAAGATTAAGGGTCTTATTATTTTATGAAATTTCCCGTAGTCTGTGCAAAGTTTATGTGACTCGCCCTTCTACTTCGCTAGAACTACTAGGCTACCACATAGACATATAAAACTCCTGGACCGCGCAATGCCCTGTCTCACATGGGCACGCTTTTTCTGGTCTTCTTCTTATCAAATCGTTCTTAGACGATTACGACGCGCGGTCCATTTCTTTATGTCGGTGGGCTGCCAAAATCCTATTTTAATTTTTATAGAAATCCCTCATGTATGGTCTTTCATCGGAACGGAAGAACGTGGTTTTTGCTATATTGGCTATTCTGCTATTATGTGCATCTGTACAGGTTTCAATAGTATACCGTTTTCGTATTCACTAATTGCTACTTCCGGCATCACGTGTAAAATCCTAGGGTTGAGGTGGAATGCAAAATAACAACGCAACTTATTTTTGATGGTGTTTTGATGAGAACGCAGCTGGAAGTGCTCTTTGACGATGACATGACCGTTCCGCATCTCGATTCTTGTGAATTGGAATTCGTTTATGCGTTAGAAACCTGTCATTTCTTTTCTCTCTCTCTTTATTATATATATATATATATAAAGATATATATATATATATAAAGATCGAAAGAGATGAATACATTGACTTAAAAAATTTCGGGAATTTTCTTGAAGATAACTTGTATGGGACAGCCTGTCCATATATTCATCTCAGTGGGTATGGTCTAAGCCGAAACAATGACGAACATGTGGCAATGAGTGATGAATTTGGGCTGGTATTGATACGTTTCGTAGATACAGCTTCCATGGCATTTTTTAGAGTGAGCTTTAAGGCTATTAAAGTAGAGAAGTTTTTGAGGTCCAATAAATCTTCACTTCTTTCTTCATTAAGGCAATCTTTTATCCTCAAGATCGCAAGTGTACAGCGTTTTCTCTTTCTTATAAATAGAAAGAATAAACAAATTTACGCATTGACTTCTCGCCAACGAGTTTATGATTAAAACAACATTTTCAACAAGATTAAATTAAAAAAAAGTGCGCACGCTAAAACAACCATCCTAACTTCTCCAAACCATTTCATTTTGCAAAGAGCAATTTTTATATCTCACTATCCTGGAAATTAAAGTAAAACCAACTCGAAAATTTTTTTTCTCTTTTATGAAAAATGTGTAACGCTTTGCTAGACATTTAAGCTACATACTTATGACAGGAGTAGAAGAATTGAAAAGAGCACAATTAAGACATTTGCCAGGATATGGGAGATTTTAAACGTAATAAGACGAAAACTCCTCCATACCTAGGCGAATATGTTATGCGGTATTTGTAACCTAACCCGTCTACATGCCGTATGCATGGATACGTATTTTATGTTAACCGGGGAGGTGGAGAGCAATAAATTTCACTTTGTTATCTAACCTTAAGCTTTCCTCGTTTCCTGGTCCCACCATCAACCATTTCTTCATTTGTACAAGGCAGTAAACTCACATCATTTAACTCCACAATTTCGACAATCAACAAGGCTTTGGCCCCAATTGAAGATATACCGGTAGACGGAGAAAAAAATGTACATAAAATTGTAATAAAATTTAAAATTGGATTCAGAAAGTAAAAAATTCCATAGCATTGTTACTTTAGAAAATTATGACTTTGTTTGAGGTATGCGAATTATTATTTTTAATTTAATTTACGATTTAAATGATTCTGAGGAACTTGGAGTAATTCCACGAATTTGGATCTAATTTTAGCATTTTTCTTTGTTGTACATGATTAAGGTGAACTTCGTTCATACCTGCAATGCTTTCCACCTGAAATTAATAAAAATTTTCCCAAGTATTATTAATATCCTGAATACTGGAATGCAGCATATGAGGCAATTTTTTGGTTATTGAATTCTGTCTCCTTAAATTCACTATTCACTACGCTGATAACTTAATATAATTACCTTCCAAAATCAACCATTCAGCACATTGGAAGTTGATGTTGGAAATATTAGATTGCTTCATTGACTAGTCCAGACAACTTTGCACAAATCCATGAAAACTTTCAATTTTGTGATTGTGCAAGAATAACTAATTCTCCGGGGTCATTGAATACAGAAAGTTGTCCGAAGTTGTCCAGAGTTAAACCGTACAAGTTTATTGAACATTCTCTCAGAGCATCATAAAGTTCTTCGACTATTCCTTCTGGGTAATATTCCAGATTATCGAAAGGAACAATTGCGATCTGCGCAAGTGGGAATACAAAAATTTTACAATGTGGGTCGAAAAAACTCTCAGCAAAGAAGGACGGCTTTAACTGTAGGAAAGTGGTTATATATATATATATATTATATATATTTTTTACCTATGTCAAATATAAGCCGAAGGTATGAGGGCCACCGATGCATTGTATGAGTAGTGAAGAGATCTTAGTCGTATGACTGTAAAAAGAGAATGATAAAGAAGTGCTAACTGAAGCAGCTATTTGTATGATTCTTCAGTAGTGATCTACCTTTTTAACAATTTGAATCGTTCTCGATTCTACTAATAAATTTACTGACTACATCACTATCACTGTTCTCGTTGTAGACGGCTGAAATAGAAGTAAACCTCTATTGGATTTTCTGCACATCTTTAATAACGTATCCATGATATTCTAAAAATTGGACACAATGTAAAAATCCTTGGGTCTAATTTTCGGCTGTGGAAATTGAAGATCACATTACTACAACGAGATCTTCTACTTTCTCTCTTTCTGTTCCACCCCTCTCTCTTCCTATTCACCCATCTTCCCATTCACTCTACCTCCCATCTTCCCATTATTGTATCCCCCATCCTCCCATATTCCCATCTTCATATCCCCTCATTATCCTATCCTCCAATTTTTTTTTCATCTTTTAATCTTCTAATCTTCCCATTTTCCCATATTCCTATCCTCCCATCTCCGTTTTTTCATATTCCAATCTTCCTATGCTCCCTTTTCCCAACTTCTCATTCCCCATTTTCCCATCTTCGCCATTTAACACGTACACAATCGAAAACCACTCATCACGAAATCTGTGGAACTATAAAGCCTATAAAGTTGAAATTTGGCAGGTAGGATTCTTATAGCAGGTAGACATCCGCTAAGAAAAGATTTTTCGAAATTCAACCCCTTATAGCTATACATTTTTGGAAAATACTCATCGAGGCGAATCTTCTGATATTAAACTTATTTGGAAGGGACGTGATGAAAAATTTCCGCCTGCATTTTTCGCATTCCGGAGGTGATTTTTTTTCACTAATTTTTTAATTACTCCAGAACGGATAGTCCGATTTTAATTAAATAAATTATAGTGGGAAAGTAAGGGATGAGACTTTCATTCTCAACCACAAAGAGGTTCACAAAGTTTCATCCCAATCCGCCAGATGGAAGTTTACCTCCAAAGTTCTCTAATTTTGTTCCATCCAATTTTACACCCAAAATATCAGCCGATTTTAACTAAATTTAGAATTTGCAATCCTTTTGTGATCCTCTACTTAAATTGTACGCAAATAGTCACCTACGCCAAAGTGTAGACAACAAAATTACACAATGTAAATTTTCGACCAAAATTTCAGGCCGATTTTTCACTTTTTCACAAAATTAAAAGTTATAAATTTCGGAGTTATAAATTTCGCTTTTCGGAAAACACACGCTCTAATTAGTCTACGGGTCGTAATGCAATGATTTGTCTCCTACTTTTAAACTACATGTAGATAATATAATCAAGCGAGCGACGAATTTTACGCTAGTCCAGGGAACTGGATGATCCTTAGGTGTTGAGAGATTGGGAGTGTTTCGTTATTTTTTGGATCTTACTCTTGGGTATGGTTCCATTGTTTGGTTGCTTCATCTTGATGTTCGATTTTTGCGCACTGAAGCTCTTTAGAAGCGATTTCTTCGCTTTGCTTTACGTGCACTTCCTTAGAATATGAGCAAGGAATCTATAAAAAAAATCTAATCTATGTTCAATATGAATAAGTAATCTATCTTAATATTAATCTTATTTCTGTCAGATGGTCAATATTCTATCTATATTGATAAAAAAAACATAAGAGGCAGCGATTACTATTATTATTTAAGAAGTAATTATTATTAAGAATCTAATTAATCAAAAATTCTTGTTGCCTGTTTTAGGAAGACAACAAACTCCATCTCCTGAGTTCTAAAAACTTCTTCTTGCGCAGTTTGGGTAAACTAATTTTTGGTTTAAGAAACTAAAGAAACGGTGAGCCTTCTTTAAAAACGTATTTTTATTCAAATTTTAATTTTATTCAAATATCGACATTGAAAGGGATTAGACATTAAAAAGATTATCAGTATCGCTGAAATTTCACCAGTTTATCTCCACAATTTAAGCAATTTCTTAAACTATTATCGCTTTAAATTACAACAGCTCAACAAGTTCTCTATTTACGCACTGAAATTATAGGCCTATAAATTCACATGAAGTATTACCCAAATTATGTTCCCTGCATGATTCTAACTTAAAGCTACACATAAGAGGCTGTAATGTGCATAAATTCGAGTAATGAAGGGGTTTTCTCAAGCAAATCGTTTACATAATTGTGTTTAGTTGGGGTATTATCCAGCTGATATACTCTGACGCAATCCGGAAGTCCAAGTGCCAATAGGAACAATTCTCAAGTTATGGCAAGTTACGTCTGTCGACATATCCTACAAGGATTAGCGTTATGTTGTAAATTAGTTTCAAAGGATACGTTTCATGTGCAGACACTATTGTATACGAAGTTTGTATAAATTTCTTATATTCAATGGTTTTCATACTTTTTAAGTGTTTGTGCTTTATATAGCGGTGTTAGAAAGATTCAATTCATTGTAATGCATATCAAGAAGCTTTAAGGGATGGAAATTCAAGCTTTTCTTTTTTTTCTTCTGTTGTATCATTTTGAAAATAGAAGGATAATATTTTAAGTTTTTTTATAGTTTAAATGCATGCCCATAAAAATAATTTTTATATACATATATTCACTCATATATAGTATCGAAAATTAGGTTAGATTTAATTAAGATTGTTGTATAGGGATTCGTTCAAGCATCTCCGGATAGATCTCAACTCCAAAAATGAAATCGAGAAATAGAGCCGAATCTTCGGAATGTAAAAATGAAAATGTAAATATTGTCTTGATCCCACTAAGCAAAAGTGTATTTAGTGTTGGCTTTATTTAAAGAAAAATTGTTATATCGATCTAATGGATCTCTTAAACATGGCCGAAACGCATCAGTGCATCAACGAAAATTAGATAGAGATTAGATAAAAGGAGAAAAAGTTGCGGTGGGTCCTGTGACAATAACGAAAGTGGTTGTTCATTTCTGCATTTCTGGTGAAACGTTTCCACCCATTTGAAAGAGTAGTGTATTAAAAGATAATTTCGTTAATAAAAATCTAAGCCTCTTCGTATAAAAAGGTCACATTTCCAAGCTTCGAATTTTTACACGCACAAGATGATTTTTTCACCGAACAGACGTTCAAACATGTTTTCGTCGTAAATACCATTGTTTCTGCTGGTGTTTATTTAATTTATACCTGACTCATTTGAACATATCGTCTGAATTCATTAAAAATATTAGTTTTTCCTATATGTATATGAAGTATAAATATTTGTTTCGCTTCGATAGCTTTCGATGAATTTATTTGTTCTTTTGATACTTTATTCAAAATTCAAATTAAAGTAAACAAATTGTTTTCCAGGAATTTCGATACATAGTTGATATGCTAAATATTGAGTTGTATGCGAAAAGCTTTATCTCAGTCTTAAATCTCATTTTCTAACAAATTTTACATCTAAGAACCAGCAAAAAATGAGATATTAGCCTATTAGCCATTGTTTTAAGTTTTTCATCTTGAATGACTTATTGGCACACGTGTTTGAATTCGAAAGTCTAATTTAAAACCATTACAGTGATAATTTTAGTATACATACCTGCCGACTAAAAGATGTTCGAGAGTGCAAATTGTTTTTGTTTGGGTTAAATACAAAGTACAGGTTTACATAGCCAATTACACCTATAGTAGGTCACGTGTTTGTTATTATATCCATGATATAAACTATTATGACTGTGAGTTTGAATTGTATACTTTAGGTTGAAGCTGTTGTTACAATTTTACTGTTTACAAATTTTACTTGCTGTTTTGCCTACCATCTTGGATCCGTCCGTGTACAATCTGAGTGTGGAACTACCCGTGTACCAGATCGAGCGATCCTTTAAAGTTACCTTAAATGGTAGGGCAGATATAAATTCTTTACCACGCCGGTGGCCTAGTGGGCTGAGGCGCACGTCTGCAGATTTTCTCCTCTGCTGGTGTGGGATCAATTCCTGCACAGACCGCGGCAATATATCTAGGTATCAGTGTAATTCTTACTAACGAGAAGCCACTGGGATGTTGTATAATAATTTCATGCCAATAAAATTGTGGTTCATTTGTAACATTTGTCAGGTTAAATTCCCAATCTTGCTCTTCTCTAATTCCCCCCGCCTCCCCTCTATAAGTTGAGTTGTCTGCACCATAGGGTTATCTCCTGTGCTTAGGCTATATCTTTAAAAAAAAATTAAATCCAGTATGGTGAACCCAAAGACCTCCTGAAATTCATCAAGAATTTTCATGTGTCCACTTCTGTAGCTACGTTATAGGAGATTCACTGTTAGTAGTCTGAATACTGTCTCCTTTTCACATGGAGATGTTAAGGAAGGAGGTTCAGCAAAGCATCCAAGGCTGTAGTGGGGCAGGTTATTATGGCGTGGGTTATCATAGCTATGAGGGAAAGCTTTTTCTTTTTCTTCTCCTAAAAGGTATCGGAATAGTTTTCTGTTTGTACCAGTTGTGAACTGAAGCTAGGGTACTTTGCATCTTATGAGAGATAAGATCATCTTGCTTTATTACTATTATTACTACTAATATAACAATGTCATCTGTGTATCCCTGTACTTCGTAGCTGGCATCAGATATTTTCTTCAGAAGCTCATCAACAACCAATAACACCAACAAAGATGTCAGGACTCATCCTTGAGGGTAGTCTTTTATGATGGTATTAACATCTCCGAGCTTCGCTGTAATTATCCGTGATCCATAGGATCGTTGAGGGTTCTACAGTTATACTAATGAATGCCCGTTCTATATCGGAGTTATTGTCAAAAGCTCTTTCTAAAAAGGCACTTAGAGCGATCTCCTTGCCCACCATCGCCTTTTTCAGCTTAGAGACTAGGCCACTTGCCTGCTTGATAGCTATACTTATGCGGATGCAATGGGCATACTTTTTATAAAGTGGACGTTTATGATCTTCTCCATGGTTTTAAGCATGATTAAGGTATTATCCAGAAGGTTTTCTTAGTTAATATTAATAAAGCCTCTGTATTTATTTTCGTATTTATTCTGTAAGACAACAAAATGACATCAGGATATAAGTCTAAACCAAATCAATTAACTCTGCTTTGAAATAAGTTCCGAAAAAAAGATTAGAGTACTCAGATTCATTACTTTAAATTAATAATACCACTTGTAACTCTAATTAAATTACAGCTCTCAATACAACGAGACATTTTTCGTAATTTGAACTAAAAGCTTCCGAAAAAATTTAACACTCCATGAAAAGTCAAAAATGTCCTAAACACACCATCCATTCAAAAGATCAAACTCAATGTCTCTTTTTTCATCAATTTCCAACAAAACTATTAAAACTGGTATCCAATACCCATCGACATGAAATTTTTCTGCCAGTATCACTCAATTAACTTAATTTTGTTTCTACCACTTGCTACTAAAGTAGCAAAACAATCAATAAAACGAAGCTCCTGAAAATGTCATTGAAAATCCTTCTGAAAGTCTCAGTATGGAGTGTCCCAGTTTTATATGTCAACAGCAACAGATTTGCACTGTAAGCAAAGCTAAGCGAGAAAGGAAGAGGTTGGTTACTAAAGCAATTTGTTCTAATTAAAAAGATGCAGTTGAAAGATAAAGTATCTCTTGCAGTGACACTTCT
>QYTT01088404.1:58044-71114 GCA_006980735.1 Dasypogon diadema | reverse complement strand
TTAACTTAATTTTGTTTCTACCACTTGCTACTAAAGTAGCAAAACAATCAATAAAACGAAGCTCCTGAAAATGTCATTGAAAATCCTTCTGAAAGTCTCAGTATGGAGTGTCCCAGTTTTATATGTCAACAGCAACAGATTTGCACTGTAAGCAAAGCTAAGCGAGAAAGGAAGAGGTTGGTTACTAAAGCAATTTGTTCTAATTAAAAAGATGCAGTTGAAAGATAAAGTATCTCTTGCAGTGACACTTCTAGGGGACACGAATGAACTGTAAAGATAAAAGATATGTGCAATTTTGTTTAAATGGTAGCAATTTAAACAAGTGTAAAAGTTTAGGTAAATTATGCAGATTGTGGAAAAAAAGTCTTTGATGAGAAGTTTTCACTCACTTTGTCGAATATAGTGAGATGTAATTGTAGGAGGAATCAAAGCATTCCATTTCCGTTTTCCATTTTTCCATTTTTGTTTTTAATAAGTTCTTTCTTTTTTTATTATGTAAACAGAATTCAAAAGATTTCGCATGATACTAATAAGGGCCGATTCCAATCCAAGTCTTCGTCTTCGTCTTTGTCTCGTTATAACAATTAGAATATGCGTTTTCTTGAATAAAACCTATCCATAATTTGCACGTTAACTATGATGAAGTGTTTACAAACTAGCCAAGCTCCAAGTTGTCTCGGTCTGATGTCACAAATTGTTATAACGAGATGAAGAAGAAGACGAAGCCGAAGACGAAGCCGAAGACTTGGATTGGAATCGGCCCTAAGGGATAGCTACGACGGAAAGGAAAAGAGCAAATTAATATAATTTACTAAAGTATCCGATAGGATTGCCTCCTGGGGGTTTCAATTTTTAACATTTTGTTATACATATTTATCTCTTGGAAATTTTTCAATTAGGTTTCAGTAGGAAGACACCAAATTTTTTTAAAAATTTAGGCAGCAAATTCGGATTTTTGCGTCTTATTATTTGTAATAACCCAATGATGATTGGTAGCTGTCGATGAGACTAAAAACAGGGACCCTTAAAACGTGACCAGATGATTCCATTGCAACATGGACACCTCCTAAATCAGTTCAGATAGATTACATCTACGCTAAGGGTCTGAAATACTCCCTTACCGAAACACTTTAATAAGATCTGGTAATTTGGCTTGGTTAATCCTAGCGGTTAGCGATTCACTTCACATTTTGTAAATATTCTTAGATCTTACCCATATTGGAGTATATTCTATATAACATCGGTTCGCGGGGAGCGAAAATACCGATTAATCGAGTAAAGTTTTAGGCAGAGACCGTTTAAAAGTCGATTTCAGCAAATAGTGGCCGTTTCGTATTGTCTCTTTAGATACGTCCTTTTCTAAACAAGAGGAGTAGGATTTTGCTCTGAGTAATGCCACGTCCTTGATTCGGCTACGCCTGCACCATAAAAGTCCATCATCACTAGGAACAGAAGTCATTCTAATGATTACATGCCATCTGTAATGAGTGACGGCCTTTTCTACCCTCATTAGGTACCGGTATTACTATTTTTATCATTACCTACAAGCTTAAATTTTCCTCCTAGCCAAATGTTTGAGTGCTTGAAATTCTTCGGATTCGAATATCCATTTATTTTTCCAACATTCTTAAATGTCTCAGCAAAATGTCAATACTTTCGCTCGATTCTTGAAATCGAGGCTCACACGCGCATACCGAATTACACCTTTAGTGTTCTACTCTAAAAAAACAAACAGAGTTAATTCACCAAGAATTGAAGTGATGTGCGTCTTGCATTTTTTATATCGATTTCTGATTTTAGGCAAATGTGCTGATACCGGAAAAATAGCAAGAAGTGATCGATTGGGGAAGGGATTGCTTCTTTTTAAATTTTAAATAGGAAAGAAAATCAGTCAGTCACCAAGTTACTTTTTAAAAATACGAACTAGAGAGTCCCCCTACCCAAAGTAAAGTCTCTACTTTGCCACAATGTTCGTTGTGTGAAATAAAAGTGTCTAAAAGCAAAAGTGTTAATTTATTTAAACAAAAAACAGGACGACTGATCTTCGGTTTGACCAAACACTCGCAGTCCTTTGTTACAATTGTAACAGATCGCTTTAACTTTAACTTTAACGTCGTATTGCTACCCGAAATGAATGTGATTTAGAAGAAGGCTCACCTCTAAAGTAGTTACACAATGTCTACTGCACCTGCGATTTGACCTTCTTCTCGCTGAGGTCAGGATGTTGAATGTATCTGTTCCATACAATAAAGAAGTTAAAAAGAGAATTCAAAATGTTCTTCATATACGGTTCGGTGAGGAGATCATTGGGACCAGCCTGGCACTGAGGTATCTCACAGTGATGATCGGCACCAAGTTGTGCTTCTTCGAGTACAATACGACAATCGGCAGACAAAGCAACAAAAAGCAGGCTGACGGCAAATGTCGACATGTCGAACTCGAGCAAATGTTGAATTTTCGATTTTCATCAGTAGATTCGAGGCTGACATGGAGATCTTGGGCCAGGTAAAGAGGGGCTGCAAAATGCGAGTCTTCTTGGGACCCGCAGACGAGGGGGCCGTACGACTTATCAGGAAAGTGATGCCTTGAATGGTGA
Source organism: Dasypogon diadema (assembly GCA_006980735.1). Lineage (NCBI taxonomy): Eukaryota > Metazoa > Arthropoda > Insecta > Diptera > Asilidae > Dasypogon > Dasypogon diadema. The sequence goes on along the minus strand of QYTT01088404.1, from coordinate 68,518 downwards.
GGGAATACGATCAGATTAATTACTACATGCACAATTTCACAGTGGATACTCTCGGTTTTACCTGAACAAAATTGGAAAACTCTCATCGGCAGGTGGCAAGAGATTGGGCAGTTGTCTGTGCACACTATAGTAGACGCAATGCTACAGGAGAAGGGCAAGTTGGGTAGAGTATCATGTTACATACTTCGAGCGAAAATGGTTGACCTCGAGCACCTTTGATCCTGGTGCCCTAATAGAGACGAGAGCTTTTAGGGCGTAAAGAAATAGCCTAGGCAGAGGTAATGTGAAAATCGGTTTCAAGCTAGTATGCTGCTGTGGTCCGAATTCATTCGGAAGCCTGGCACGGTAGGGTATGATAACTTTTTAACTCAAGGATGACTTATTATCTATAATAGCGGTGATTGCCAACACTAAAGCGGAGAACTGAACCATGCTCTAATGATCTTCAATAATATTCTATTGAAGTCAGAGCAACACATATAGGAATTTACTATGTTTATAGCGTGGCGGGCAGGCCAGAAAAAGACAACAAAAGAATTCAAGATTGTCGGCAATTGGACGGCATTAGCTCTCGTACCACAAGATTGTAAAGCTGCAGCATAACTTGAGACACCATTTTTGTGGACATATTGAACAATAGGAATGGATGACGCCTTTACAGACAAGAAAGTATATACTGGATCTGGTACAAATCTCTACCTGCGACCACCATTTTCTATGTGTGAAAACACAAACTGCATTCATCAGCAACAACAACAAGAGTTTGTCCTTTTTGGATTCATACCTAGAACTCCGGAATAATAACAGCAACAAATATGAAGACGAACACGGACCTACACCTACAGTTTAGGGATTTCTTTATTTGTTTCTCTGGAAGTCTATAATTTAGTAGTGGATGCCTCACCGATGTGCTACAATTTCAAGATTAATATAACTGTACTCGCTTAATTATAAATGTTGTTAAATGAAGATGAGAAAAATGTTTTTTTTTTGCTCGACCAATCAATCTTAGCCATCACAATCCGCATTAATTCTTACCTGGAATTCTGTTATCTATAAAATTATATCTGAGGGTTACTTTTGGTCTTTTTAAAAATGTCAATCACGAGTTCTAAAAAGTCAATTTTCCCTTCCCTTATTATAGCTTTTCTCATAGTAAAAAGGTAAACGTCTACATTAAGAGAATATGGTTTCGGAAATTGGATTATTACATGAAAGTCAAATTTCAATTTTTTTTTGTTAATAGCACACATTTAGGTCAAAAGCTTTCGTCGTGATTCCACCTAATCCTGTTTGTTCTGTGCACCCTCCTTTTCTTGGATAACCACAAAATTTTAAAGTCAGTTTCTCAATCGAAAGGATAGCCCCGATCCCTCTAAAAAATTCAGAGAATCAATTTTGTCATCAATCCCTCCACATCAAAGCTCCTGGATTTAATCAATTTCAATATTTAGACAAGACATAAAGAATCGTTAGAAATCCCAAAGAGATACAGCAATGGCTAAAAAAGGTATGGATCCAAAATAAATAAACGCAAAAAAAAATATTTTACATGGAATCCGAATTGGAAATATCCCAGCGATAGCATGAATAAGTAGCATTTTCCTGCTCCTTTCCCACCCGCTTAAAGGATAACTCTCAGGCAGACGATTTACATACAAAATCGACTTCCTGGAAGTTTACTTGAGTGCATTTTTTCCGCTTGAGAAAGTCCTTGTTCAGTTGGTTAAAGCATCTGACGGTATATGGCTAAACGGGGTATGTAATGACAGCCTTACATCTCGTAATGAAGTACTAAATAAGGGAGGATGGCAGCTCTGTCGGAGAATGCAATTTCCAGTTTGAAGTCATTTTTCGGAGGTTGAAATTGTCAGACACTTAGTACCTACCTGTCCTACCTTGGGGATTAAGGTTCGGAGTTCCAAAACCAAAAAGGCGTAACAAATAAAAACCCTCCAAATTGCTCAAGTGGTTACTCGCTTATGTGTCTGCCACTTGAGTGATACTTTGAAACAAGTCAAGTGAGTTAACGTGGGTTATGAAACTTTTCTGAAGAAATAATTAAAGTGCCAGTAGCTTGGGGGATTCCATGAGCGCGCTTCTAATTTAGTTAAATACTCCTGTGGGATATAAGCGAGTTTAGAGGATTTTTCAAGGAAAAGTTTTCTTTCGGCCTGTTTTTTATTTGAATATTTATGCATTTTCCCAGGTAATGTGTTACAAGGTTGACTTCAAGTTTTATAAGAATTTTGGATTCCATAAAACTCCTCCACACTTTCGTTTTTGATGGGATTTGTAATTATATTATCCCTTTTAAAATAGTTAAACTTTCCAGGATTTCTTTCAACTTTTGGTGTATTGCTAACAAGAGAATCGAGGAGTGTTTCATGAAAGTCCTTCGAGATAACATCCCACCATTTTCACTGACAAAAACCGTTGGCCGAACATTATTATGACTACTTACATTAATTCTTCCGAAAGCCGAAATTTCAAGAGTCTTTAAATAAAGATTCTTTATTGGTATTGCTTGTACGCATTAAAATGGAATGTAGTACAGGTCTTATCGACACAAAGGCAATAAGAGGTTTACAACATTAGGATACACGGGGTTATGCTCTTTTATTTACTGCTGGGAAAGTGTTTAACAACAACATTTCTTAGAGGGATATCCCTGTGGAACCAACTGATTATCTATAAGTGTCTCTATAGTTGGCCATCCTTATGTTGATAATGTTGACAAAAGATGTTCCTCTTGACTTTCTTATACACGCCGGTGGTCGAGTGGGCTGAGGCGCACGTCCGCAGAGTTTCTTCCCTGTTGGCGTGGGTTCGAATCCCGCACAGCACACGGCGATTTTTCTGGGTACGAGTGGTTGAGGTAATCCTACTGACGAGAATTGTACGTGCAAAACCACTGGGATGTTGAACAGTAAAAATTTCATGCCAAAAATTGTGGCTCACTTGCAACATTTGTCAGGTTAAAATTTCCCAATGTCCCCTTCCCTAAATTTCCTTCCGCCTAAGTTGTGCTTTGAGCATCATAGGGTTGTCCCCTGAGCTTAGGCAACACCTTAAAAAAACGAAAGCATCCGTTTATATATCGATCTTAGGTGCCCCATTCACAAACGCATTCAACCTGCTCACGGAGAGGGCTTTCATAATTAATTAATCTCGAGATCAATCTCGCTTTTCTTTGAAAATCTTATGAGTGAGTTTCTGTCCAGTTTTTTATTTTGCATATGACACATTGACTTATTCATATCGAAATTAGTACAATGGTACAGCAAATGCAAGAAGTCATGATTCCTCCTATTCCGCCTCTATCAAGGTTCCGATGCCTGGTCGGCTGTTGTTTCTCTCTCCCTATTTAACCAGAGAACTCCATACTCCCTTTGCTTGACTGAGAGTTTATTGTAGTGGAATTTTTCTCTTCAGAACTCTAACTTGCCTGCTGTAATTATGTTCTTCTTCAGACGACGATTATCTTGTCATCCTTCTTATCTGGTCTGTCGAAGTCTAAGTGTTTCCAACTGGAATTGTAGCGTTTTAGATTTAAACTTCTTCACTGGCCCTAGCTGCACATTTACACTTTCACTCTCCTGTCGTTTCGGAGTCTTGTCATCACATTACTCTTTATGTGATCTTTTCATCGGACCTTTTGCTGTACTCCCGCCTGAAATTTATTGCAAATTCAAAAAAGCTCAATTTACTCCATTATAGTTCTTCTATCATCAATTTAAGCTATATAGCCAAGATATTTTTGGTGGGGCTATGACGTTCTTCAGTTTCATTGTAAACCTTTTTTCCGTCCTTTCAGCACAGCTTCTCGAAAGGAAAGTCCACTACCGCTAATTTACGTTAGTTTACTAATACCTCAGACTTTGATGAATACGTAAATAAATATGTAAATAAATCGTTTTTATGTTAAAATAACTAACTATTATAATAAGTTCCATAATAACATTTGGATTCCTCTCAAGTTATTATCCAAAGAGTAGAAAATAAATCAGCAACTATAATTTAAGATACGTCCCGAAATAACATACTTTTCATGAAAGGGATTGAATGCATTTTCAATTCAGTTAATTTTATTATTTTAGTAGAGTTTGAGAAGTTTCGCAGCATTTCAATGATTATTTAATGAAAATTTCACTAATTGCGATTTTAGAGATTTATATTCTTGGGAGAATGGTAACTTAATTATAAAACTGCAAAACTAGCCAAGTTCTTTTAGAATATGCATTTGACTGCCAAATTTGTAAACTTTTCCCATTCGACATTATTATATTATGAACATGGACGGAAAGTGCAAACAGGGTCTAAAGTAAATTTTACGAAAGGAGGGAAAAATTATTTTTCCACCTTAGCTGCCGCCTGTACCATTGATAGTTAATATTTCAAAGCTCTTTCAGGGCAAATGTATTTTAACCCGTAATTCTGCCACAAAAGCTTTTATGCTATCTGAGATATCCAACGTACTAAGGATTCTTGTAGATAGTCTTTTGCTGCTGACCTTCTAGTTTAGGTAGGAATACATATACAAGGCAATATTTTAATATTTTTTCCATATTTGATTCATAATATGCGTTGTACGTTGGGATGTATTTACACCACTTTATCGTCATATGAATTTTAGAAAACAAATACGTAGATATAGAACAGTACATCGCTTTTGCACAACAAAAGTGACGCAAATTAAAAAAGTATAAAATTGTCGTCTTTCGCACAAATAGAGGCCCTAAGCTCATATCTTGATAAGAATAAATTGCATGCGTGTAGTTCAATTGATAAATGATAAACAGCAGGGTTGTTTTTGTATGAAGTGTGTGTTTAACTTAAAAAGATAAAATATATAATCAGTCTTAGGCTCATCTGTACAAGCTTTAAAAGTGATAGGTTCCTTCGCTTTCGAATTATGTCCAATAATCCAAAAATTCAATATGGCGGCTCGAGCAAGGAGTGGGAGAATATGAGCGATTATTTTTATTTTATTGGTTAAGCGTCTCATAAAACTGCTCCTTACTAAATTTGAGAGCAATACGTTATTCCTTGTTGAAGGAGCGGGGGATTCGTCCCATTTTCAAACTCAGATCTACAAATTTTCTGGAAGTAATATATACCAAATTTCAGCCTTCTAGCTCAATTCATTCTCGAGTTATCGTGGACGGACGGACAGACGAACATGCTTAAATCGATTTGTTTTCACATTCTGAGCATATGTATATCATTCATTCTGCTCTAGCATTATTGGCTCTATACATTGCAAGCGTTGGATTAAAACTATTATACCCTATCTATCATATAGGGTATAAAAATAAGGTATAAAAAAAATTATGAGTCAATAATAATTCAAGGCTTGAAATACAAGTTTGGAGACACGATGAGTTGCTATGGAAAAGTGACACTGACGTTAAGTAAAAAGAGTTTTAAAATCGAAACGCAATTACGTGCGAGAGCAGCATATAACCACTATAGAGAAATAAACCACTATAAGAGAAATGAAAGTTTAGATCAGTCGATTTAAAATCGTTGGTTAAAATCTGAACCACTTGACCGATTGACGTCACATCCTCACAATATATTTGTTTTGTTGAGACGATGGTACATAGCTATGCTAATTTTATACCCATAGTACAAAAATTCTATTTAACGTTACTAATGTTTTTTTTTGAGATTTTGAAATCATTTTAAAATTTATTTATGTGAAAAAGTGAAAAAATTGGGCTGTAGTTTTGGTTGAAAATATACGTTGTGTAATTTTGGTGTCTACATTTTTGTCTACATTTGAGTGGATGACTGTTTGCGTATAATTTAAATAGACGATCACAAAAGGATTGTAAATCCTTTGAATTTGATTAAAATCGGATGATATTTAGGGTGTGAAATTCGATGGAACAAATTTAGAGAACTTTGGAGGTAAACTTCCAGCTGGTGGATTGCGATGAAACATTGTGAACCTCTTTGTGGTCGAGGATGAAAGTCACATCCCCTACATTTTATTTTGAAATTCATTTCCGGAGTAATTAAAAAATCAGTCAAAATAGTCTCTTCCAGAATGCGAAAGATGAAGACATTATGGCGAATTTATCATCCCATGTTTTCCAGTTAAGTTCGGTATCAGAAGATTGGCCTCAAAAATGTATAGGTATAGGGGCTGAATTTGGAAAGATCCTTTCTTAATGGATGCGTACGTCGTATAAGGAACCTACCTGCCAGATATCAAGTTTGTACCGGCAAGCTAGTGTCCTTATAATCTGTAATTTTAGGTGCATGTATGGGATACGGTTTGAAAGATAACCTTATGGGCTATTAGTAAATGAGAAAAAAAAACACAATATTAAGATCCTAAATTTTCCAGAAATTTAGTTAAAATTTAAAAAAATTGTACCGGAAAGTCGAAATTTGGTGTTTGACAGCCTACATTTCTTGTTTCCGAAGACTTCCAGGCTTACGTTTGTTGCTATATTAAAAGACCACAAAGAACTCAAACAAGCAAAAAAGAATCAGGTCCATATGTTGATAACAAGAAAAGTTATACATGACAAGGTAAGCGTATCACCTCAGCGATGCTTGTACTGAATTTTTCGATATATTTCAATAACGGTACATTATCGACCCCCTTTCCGGAACAAGTTTTTGCTAGTCTGAGTGCCATATATTGCCAGGTAGAAGATTATACCAAATGGGATTGACACCCTGTATATATATAGAGAGAGAGCTATTGATCTTCGATGCAAACAAAACGTCCATCGTTTTATTTAGGAAACAATTAAAAAAAATCAATTTTTCTTTTGTTGTTTTTGAGGTTTCAGACTACCAGAAAAATTGTTAATCCCATGAGTGAAACATGCTAGATGATGGAAACGGAAACTCATCCGATATGATGGACACATACCATCTCGATCAGATGTAGAATTATATCGTAAAGCCAAAAATTACGAATATTGCCAAAATCCTCTAAACTAGAAACCATAAACTGCCCATGAGCATTAACATATGAAATGTTGTTTTTTTATGAACGCTTTAAGTACATGGGCTGACGAAGTATACAAGCCTGGTCTAGTTCCGCCTTCTTAAAGAAGTCATAAAAAACTTGGAAAGGTGTTCACAGCCTTTGTAATACAGTGTGTCATACAAGAAACGCAGACGTTTTCTTTCCCTCAAATTTACAGTAAAAACACAATCATTTTTCTTTAAATGAAATTTTATTTAATTCTTGATTGCGCAACATAATTAATAACAATTATTATCTAAAATATCTTTACATCTTCTTGGCATACTTTCAACTAGTTTTTCTTCATAACCTACACTTAAATTCCTCCATATATTTTTTAACTGCTTTATATTTTGCACATTTTTCCTCCTTTGTTTTATCTTCATGAGGGTCCATGCATTTTCGATGGGATTGGTGTTAGGACTCTGAGCAGGTCATTCCATTGTTTCAATGTTACCTTCTTTCCCAGTGGTGCATAGTCGACTTTTATGTTTAGGGTCGTTGTCCTCTTGCAATATCCAGGACCTATTTCCTTTTCCAAACCATAAATCAGTAGACTTCAATAAGCCATGTTTGTAAATTTGAATCATTTTTGCTGCATTCAAGTTCTCCGTAAACACAATTAATTTACCGAAGCCTAGAACATTGAAACACCCCCAAACATGCACCTTCGCTGGGTATTCGTCAGGTTTACCTTTTTTCGATCAAACACGTCTTTGCTGATTAAACGCCCAAAATGATCACTCATCTGTAAACACTACATTTTCAGTTGCCCAGAAAACTATAGTATACTCCAGGCTTCATCCATTTACAAATGTATAACGAAAATATCCAATGATTGGTTATCAGCATCCCTGAAACTCATCTTGACTTTTTTTTTACCTTGCAGAACATCCTTAAATGAGCATATGAACATTATTAAACGTAGTAGGATCTTGTAGTGCAGCTCCATTCTTGCATTTTCAGGAATCGTGTTGGGTAAATAAATCCCCTCATAGTAGTATTATTCATTTTTCAAAGACACAGAATATTTGACGAAAACACCATTCAATAAAAATTTTCACGATTTCCAGGAGAAAACATAATGCAACCCATTTGGAATCTCCTGAGGACTGTTGGGATTTAATGGTTCAACAGAAATAGGTTTTCCATGAATGGAGGATCAACATGTTTTCCTCCAATCGGCAATCAATCTGTGTGAAGTTGTCTTTTATTCGACACAGTGATGTTATGGGCTTTTCACCTGTCCATGTACTCCGATGGCAAGCACAATAATGCCTCACATGTAAGGTACTTCCAACCTGCTTAGCTTTATTTATCAGCACAAAAGCAAAAGTAACACTGAGAAATATTACCGGAATATTTGTGTACAGTGCAGAGATATTTTTTCGTATACAACGGAACAATGAGTTTTCCATCGAAGTTATGGTGGTTCGAATGACTGTGCAATAAATCTGTAGGTAACAATTCCCCAAAGGTTATGTGTATCCTTTATTCCTAATGCTTTATCCTGTGTTTGTGCTGGCAGCTATAAATCTTGATGTGAACATCATTGTGGGTAGCAAATTGCCCACTTTTTCCCCTAATTTCCACTGCTTTGATTCCATCCCTGTAACGTTTTTAACACAAAAAAGTGATTCCAAGATTAGAAATTATCTGGAAGAATGCCCATTGGAAAGAGTCCGGAAGTATACTTTTGTATAGACGATTTTCGACACAATGTTGTGAAGTGAATTTGGTTTGAATTGTAGGCTACGTCTTCACTTGGAGAAGCTCCATAATTTTCTTCCTAATTTCGATTTCCTCCCTATCCAATTTTATTTGCTTACCGTGCAGGTTTCGACCAAGGGGATGGGTTATTTTCGTACTGAATTCGAAAAACATTTCACTTTTTCTCACCCTAAAATTTACAGGTTAATTTGTTATAACTCAATTTCATTTTCTTTTGTTGGGGAAACACAGGCAGAGGGCAGAAAAACCTGTTCTCGAAATTGCGTACTATTTTGTTTTCTAGAGGAAAACCCCTCTGAGCGAATTTTTATTTTGCTGTCAAATGAAATGGTCGACAAAGGCATCAGATGTAGCAAACTGTTTGGAAACAATTCACAACTGTCCAAGAGGTTCGTATGGAATGCACTTGTGAATCCCAGACAATACGAGATTCTCAAAAGGAGAGGCAAATTAGTGTTCGTTTAGCACAAAGGCAAGAGTAACAATAGGTACTGAAGTGTTTCTGATAGTTGACTTCACGGGTTCTCAAGAAAGTAGTAGAAAGTCACAGAAGTCCCGGAGCACGGGTGTTCTGTATTTTTGAAAACTTTATCAAGAATTTCAATTTTCTCTTTCTTACTTCTTACAAAGGCAAAATTATCCTTTTCAAGAGAGTTCCTTTTTTTAAACGAGATAAGCTCTTTAAAGAGTTCAAAGCGGCTTATTTAGAAGGCTTGCTATAAAGACAAGAGCTAAATAGTAACGAAGCCACAATATTATGGTAAAAAAGTATCATACAAAAGATTTGTTTAAGAATCTTAGGCTGTACTTTCTTTTAATTTTTTTTGGTGTAGCCAGAGCTATAGCACAGCCTTGGTAGAAAAGAAAGGCGAAAAAAAGAATCGGAAAATTGAGTGAAGCTGTCGGTCCAGTCCACATTGTAGTCTACATGAAAGTAGTCGCAAGTAGATGAATTTTCACTGCTACATTTTGTCTCAAAGTCGAATTGGTGAAGATATCTGGATGAGTGAGATTAATCGCCAACGATTAAGACTGGATAATTCACTGGAATAGTCTCCATTAAAGTAACGATAAAAGAACATGTGACATTGCGATATTATGTCAGATAATGGATTTTAGGGGTGGTAATAGCCTTGTCGCGAATTATACTCGACTTTAAGTATAATATGAACCTTATATAGATGAGCGATAGTTTAAATCCAAATGAGAGTTTGAAATGCTCGGAGAAGAACTATAGAAGCATCTCTTCCGGATGAGATAAAGTACCTATTGGAATACTACTGGAGAGAAGAACAAATACTATATAATTGAATGGAACGCAAACGACCATCATATGATCTGGGGAACCAGCGACATCAACAGATGAGGTGAGCGTCTTTTAAAATTCTTACTAAAGAATAATTTAGGAAATATTACCGGTTTTGGACGTTGAACAAAATAACAAATTGGTACATTCCAAGAGAAGAACTTGGCATGCTGAGGGGGGGGGGGAGAAAGACCAGAGTTCGTAAGCTGAAAACACCAATATCTAAACTCTATAATCAAAGTAGAAATTAATGTTGGAAGAAAAAGTGCTGAAACCAACTCACTTTTAACCGAATACAACAAAGAATTAAGGATGCTCTAAGATATATACCCAAAGTGTAGAGAGATGTGAGGGTGGTATTTATACCAAAACATAGGAGGCGGTTCGGTGCCCAATCCAAGTCATATCACCCAAAAGGCCAATCGTCCTTCATACTGAAAACT
>QYTT01088404.1:21552-42141 GCA_006980735.1 Dasypogon diadema | reverse complement strand
TCATCAGTTGCAGTTATTGATCACATTCTTGCGACATTTTGAAAGCTCAGTTTATGTATAACAACAGCTTGTCAGTATTTTTTTTTGGAGAGGGTGTGAGACCACAAGGGTCCCTGGAACTTAGACCACTTCCAGACTCATTGCTCTTTCATCGAAAATGCATTGGTGTCAATTCTATCAACCGTTGCTGCAGTAGGGCTGGGAAGATATCACCCCCGCCTGGTGGAGGGTGGGGATTTAAAGGAGCTTATAATCCGCTTAACCTTCCTTTCAATTTAATTTGAGGAAGGTTAGAAATTACTTACTACCACCATTTTCAAAGTTAATATCAGTAAAAGGTGAAACAGGAAAATCGATCTTTAATAGGCGCTTTAATAGTTCTATCCTGCTCCTAGTGAAGCTGCCGACGGCATTTTGTGCAGTAGTCCGATACCATTGCTGTAAGCTTGGGCCAGCATTTTGTGGAGATGACCTAAAGTAGGCTGGTCCTCTATACTTTCACTAAAGTTTCTCCAAGCCCATCTCTTGGATCTTTTTAGTTACCTGTTATATTTTGTTAGGGCTTATTTATAACATGACTATTCGCTTATTTCAGTTTGTCCACCTTCTTGTTGCACCAAGGCACACCTCGGGTAGCCTCTGAATTCATATTGATTAAATGAGTTTTTAAGCTGGGTTCAGATACGCTCTTGATCAGGTCATGACTCTGATGACCATATTTCGAGTTCTTTCGACCCTCATATGTCTACGTCAGTTAGTTGTAGAACTCTAATTTCTTCCCCCTGCACAACTAAGGCTTTGATGGCGAATCTTATGTGTTTGTGGTCCGTCGTAGAAACCTCTTATATTGGTCAGAGTGTCCAATAGGAATTCATCGAAAATCTTCTAAAATATAAGCCATGAAGTGACATTGAGTAAAAATATTGAAATATTTTTTTTATAAAAGCTTTAAGATAGGAGAAGGTGGTGCTATAAATTCGTCAGACCACTTTCTGCTATCTTAAAACGTTCATAAAAAACGAGTTCAATGTTTTTGTTCAAGGCCAGGCCAAGGATTGCAGCTTAGAGGATTTGGAGTCACCTCATTTATTAGTGTATTGGTCTTATTATTATCTGATGTGCCTACGTATATAGAGGATAGTATGTGAACTTTAAAAGATCTTTAAAATACAACAATATAAATAAAATTTCTTTGACGAAACGGCAATATGTAAAACGCTATAAAAAGTCAAGCGAATTGGCCAAAAATGAGACTTCCATTACTTACTTTAATTTAAATACAATAGTTGGCATTGCCTTTTGACCTTAGAAAAAAAATAAAGCTTGCAGTTGCAGACAATCTCTGTGCTTGTATTTTGTGGATAAATGAGATAAGATACATAACTTGATTTTCTCAAAACGATATGCCAGGAAGCTGTGCAACTTCTATCTAAGAGTAAATTCGAAATTAAGATAATTTAGGAACTTGAAGTACGCCTAGAGCTCACTTTACTATCGTGGAGAAATGCTCAAAATTTCCCATATGTTCGGCATTAAATGAGTTAATATAATACTATTCACGTAAATGTGAACTACATCTACCTGTGATATGTTGTGTATTCGCTTGGTACACCTTGTCTGAGACCCTTGTTTAATTATTTTGCTCAGTGTGTTCTTATTGATTGATGCTGTGAGAAAGAGTTCATTTGGCAACCGTACAGCCATCAAATTTAGGCTTTAATAGGTGTCATGTGCTTTGTACTAGGTTTTACGTAACTTCTTTAATCTTTAAGTTTTCTCGCAACAAAACCATTGCCTAATATCATTCCACATTAATTACTCATACAATTCGCCAGGTAATATGCCCAGTTACCTTTCGTCTGGTAATGACGCGTATTGTAAGTCATCAAATACACATTCACCAATTAATTAAATACTTGCAGATATTGAAATATTTCAGGTTGAAAATTTACACAGTAATTTCAGGTATGTATAGTTTTTGGTTTCCCTTCCATAATGTCTTACAGTCTGAAATAGTCACGCATGCATGGAATAGGACTTGGCTGCTACTCACTCAAGGAATTGGTATGGTAGTGCTACCGCAAATATTTGATGGGAGTTTCATATTTCATTACATGAAATCGTTATGGCACCTGAAATTCTACAGGTGCATGATGCAGTATAGAAAGTGTTGTAGAATTAGGTCTTACTACCAGCCATGATGATATGCTTAACATCCTTTAAACATGCATTTATTGTGGTAACACACCACCAACACTCGCTCACATTAAGCGTGCAATTTAAAACAATTTTTCGCTTCCTGTAAACTACCGAACGCGACCAGTTTGTGTTCTTAAACGGAAAACGTTCTAACATTGCCGCAAAGCCAACTTCCTATTATATTTCAATAAGTAATGGGCTTTTCTCAGCACGCTATACATGCGGATTCCATGAAAAACTACCCCCGAGCTTTAAAAATAAATTCCATTGGCATGCAGCCCTCGGTCATAAAAATAATCTCGAATATGCTGGTCCTGAAAAAAGTGGATGTCACGCTTATCTTAATAGAAGTTAGTGGCTATAAATCCAGGGTTACGATGTAGGCTGGTAACCAGGTTTTTTTCTTTTTTTTATTTTAATTAAAAGAGGGTGGGAAATCTTGTTTACTCTGACAGATTTTGACATGTAATATAGGTAGTGACCCAAATTGTCTCGCCTTCGCTCCATCTGTTTGTTCGGTGAACAGATGGCAGCTTCGATTTGTACCAATGCAGGGGTTGAATAATTTGTGAAGTATTCGATTTTTGATGATTTTTTATGTATGCTCGTTTGAATGTTTACAAGAGGTATTCTCGTGTAAAAAATATTCAAAAATTCTCTCCACAGCACTGATTCGGAACACATAAAACTCTTGGCTCTATCTATCCACTTTAAAGTTAAAGGGAGCAGTGTACAGCAGTTGCATACTCGAGGCTCTCCAGAAGGTTTTGATATGTTTGGCTGGGTACCATAATGATAATCGGATGCCAAGTTATTTTCGCATATAAATTCGTGTTGTTTGAGTACATGCCAAGTACTTGTTGAAAGCACGAGGCAAGCATAATACAACATTCCTGGAGCGCTAACGAGAAAAAAGTTATTAATGCAAAAATTGTATTCCGTTGAAACTAAGAATATTTTTTTAGCTCTACTGTGATGGAGGTTTGCATCGAAATTAAGCCAAGTCTGTAGGAAAAGCGATTAGTTTTTTAGAATAAATGATTATTCCGTGGCACATATTCCAAGTGGTATATAATCATCTGATCTTCTATGGTATCTCGGATTTCAATGGAATAATCTACCATTTATAACAGTGAATTTATATACAATTGGCAAACCCTTGCAATGAGGGAGTGCAACCAGGATCTCCAGGATAGGAGCTAAAAAATCCGATAACTTTTGTTTCGATGTATTACACCACTTACTTTCATTTTAAAGCATTCATGAAAATAAATTTTATAATATATGCTTGTAAAATCACAAGTTAGTTACTATTGTTGCATGCCTTCTAGTCCTTGCTGTAACAGCGCTAAGAATATGCCATCTCCTCTTAGGGGTTTCTACGTTTCAAAGCAGACAAACAGACCCATTTAATTTTTCTCCTGTGAAGAGAGAGGCCTTTCTGTTTTCTGTATGTTCTTATTTTTAACGTCCTCAATTATTTATCGTATTTGGTTAGAGCTTGTCCGTATTGAGCACCTTTGCTTTCAATATTATTAAATTCCGCCTTTGCTAGAATGATTATGAAGCGTTTCAGATTTGGTTTTGAGCTTTTCCAATACTCTGTACCTTGGTAGCACCTTCCATTGCGCAGGGTAGTTTGCTTCATAAGAAGCTATGATTAGATTTTGAAACTAAGTTGAGGTAGGATCAAGATAGTGTCGGATTTCTATAGATTGCTCTTCAAGTTCAATTAGTAGGACCACCAGACAGTAAGCTTGAGAAAACCAATATCTTCCGACTTCGCATGCTATAGTTCTATTTCAAAACGAATATGTCTGTGATCGGAAATTGAGGTCCAATGATAGTGGGATCATTTTCTATGTTAACAATTTCCAAGAATTGTAAGAAGTATTCAGCTCATTTAGTGATATCTCTGATTACCCACACCAGTAACACCAACAAAAGGAGAAATGTCATAGGTCGCACTCTTCTACTTTGATGTCGGTCGAAGTAATTTCTTTCGCCAACCGTGTCTAAATATTCTCCGGCGTTATCATCGTGTATAATCATCAAATTGTTTATATTATATATATACAGGGTGATTCAGATTAAGGTACCGCGGAGCATACCACGTGATTCCTCTAGGTGAGTTGATAAAAAAATCGTTCCACATACCCCCGCCCCCTAAAACTCTCCCTAACTAGTTACAGCCTCTGAGAGATTTTTCGACTTTGAATGTTCCCAGATGGAAATGATTGCTCATAACTTTTGAATCACCCTATGGATTCTGGTTATGTGTAGTTTAGTTGAAAGCTATCATAACTATCTTTCTTTAAGCACTTCACTTGTTGTTATCGACGAATTATTCTTGGAGATATTAACAAAAAGAATCGATAATTTTGGATTTTTTGCCTAGAATTTTTTTAAATAAAGCCATTTATTTCAAAAAATTTTTTCCATGGAATTTAATTTTATTATTGTTTAACAATGGCCTTGATGTCCGCTTTCTTCCGCAAAAATCCGTAACCGGCTACCTGCAACGGCTTCCCAACGAAAGGTAATAAAGTGTATTTAGGATGGACCCAAAAAGTCACTTGGCTGTAGGCTAGCTGTCCCATACTAACCATAGGGCTGCCGATAACAGCCAACCAACCAACCTTCTGCTCGTCAATGCCGAGCATTCGAACACAATGTGCTCCGCCGTCTCAGTATCTTCCAGACACAGCCTGCACGTATCATTCTCTAGGATCGCCATCCATATATATATATAAATATTTTCTACTTTTTCGAAATTCATTTCTACATCTACGACTGGCGTTTTCTTCACAATATAAAGTAAAAGTCGTCAGAATTTTTAAAAATACTACAAAAAATAACATGAGCACTTTCAAACTATTCATTAAGAATATTTCCGTCGGTATTTATTCATAAATTCTAAAAGACCTTGTTTTCGTTTAACATACATGTAACCTGTTGAATATATTATCAAAAAACAAATCTTAAGCCCAAATTATAGTCACAACTTCCCTTACTACTCGGCCCATCCGTCAGTTTCCCTTTTTTCCTCTTTGGCACAATACTGTCAACACAAACTACTTTTTCCTCTGCCTAACTTGACCGACTTTCCTCGAACAATACATAAATCCGCCCATCCACAACATCATAAAATGAAAAATTGAATGAATCTACTGCTCCTCCAATACGCCATAAGATCTTGTATATGTGTCAACAGAGTATTTATGTCAGCAAAGGATTGCCATTAATCACATTGCCATGGGAAGCTTACTTCAAGGACACCACACACCAGAAATCCTGTATGTTTTCGCGAAAACATAGACACCATTGAAATGGGGGAGCACTTATTGAGATGGGTGCTTTGGTCATCACTCATTCGGTGAACTACACCTAAGTTTACTTTACGGATCGTGAAGATAATTTTAAACATTTCCTGGAAAAGCGCATAAAACTTTTGGTGCTCATATATCTCTTCGTTTGCCACACATTTTCTCGATTTCGCGGGGGGATAAATGGATGATATTCCCGCCACAAGGGATTTTATGATGCTTTAAAATACAAGTCAGGTTCCTGACCTAAAAACTCCTGAAGAGAAAAGGATGTGTGCTGTAAACTTTACATCGAACTTTATCTCCGCATAAGTGTGCCATTAAAATAACAATTTAGAAAGGGATGGTTTCCTACTAAAAGATAACTCCTGCGAGTTGTTAGAATGTAATCACCATACCACGCACGTTTCCTGATTGTTGACAAAAATAATTTTCGTCTTTAGGATTAACTCTATTAGGGCATTTTGCATAAAATTTATATACTTACTCGAAAGGCATGCAAATCACGGAAATATAAAACTTACACAGAGGTAGAGAGAGTCGTTCAAAAGAGATGTGCATACAGTTTTTTGTAATATGAAACATGTGCGGTATTATTTTAATTTATCATAGTTCTATAAAGAATTCTTGGTTGAGATACGTTATATTGTAATAAAGGTCTTAATGTGTGGAACAACGAATAATGGTACATTCCTCATGAATCCCGAATCCAAATTCTATTAGGGTCTACCAATATTCGTGCCCTTTGTTGACAACAGTATAGACAATTCTGTTCGATATTCAAACAATTAGTGATTCAAAATTTATTTTAATTAAGAGTTGAAACATTTTCCAAAAGACAGGTACATTTACATTCCGTAAGGGTTAATTAATTAGGAGATTATTATATTAAAATTATCGTAATTATTTTTCTGTACATGAATGAATGAAATATAAGGGGCTATAAATTACTAAGCTATATCTAGATCCTGCTTGTATCTATTTATTTATTTGCGTATTCATTAAAGTCTGATTCCTACAAACAATATTGCAAAATAACAATATTACCTCATCCAATATAATTCTTAATTTAGCATCTAGAAAGCTGAAAATCAATATTATTATATATATATACATATATGACCTCGGGTCATATTTCGCCCCTCTGTTAAGAGCCGTCTTAGCTGGTAATTCCCTGCCAGTCCCCTAACCACAACTTATCTTGGTATTTGGATTTATAAATAAAATAAAGTGCAAAATTTTTGAAAGCTTTATTAAGTGTCCATGGCTAGATGGACTAGGTTTCAGTTATACTGATGAGATTTCCTTGCCGTCGAAATCGAAACATTCCACAATATTTTTAAATGCTGGCAGTTTCCTAGCAATTTTAATCTAAAAAAATTTTTTTGCCTTTCGTGGAACTTTAAACAAGTAATAAAAAATTTTCAATTTTGATTCCTATGGCGCTTGATGCCGACAAATTCACATTACTTATTCTTCTAGACTGCTCCAATGCCTTCGACAAAATAAATCTCAGACTCTTCCTAAGCAAACCTGCCCGCAAGTTCAATATTTCGATTCTAGCAACAAAAGATTTTACTTGGCGATAACTCCTCTGGCTTACTTCCGGTTAGTAGCGGTGTACCCCAAGGGTCCATTCTGGGACCATTGCTGTTGCTCGTGTCCATCAATGATATAACTTCCATTACTGAAGAATGTTCCTTCCATATGGACGCCAACGATGTTTAGTTATATTTATCTCGATCGTTTCATACATCAGTGATGATTTAGCGAGGATCTAAGCTTCAAAACTGAATGGAAATACCTTATTTCAGAACAATTATGTTAAATAGTGCTGCTGTTCCTAATAGGAAGTCTATAGAAGACCTGGACATGCAATTTAATTGCAAACTTGATTGGTAGGATCATATTAATGTTATTGTTGGTAGAGTTTATGGAATCCTTCGCCAAGTGTTCTCTTTCGTAGTATTGACCCTTCTAAATACACGTATTGCTATAGTTATATCGCTTATTATGCTACTATTACCTACATGTGAATAGTAAAACTGACCCCGCCTCCTTAATGCTCAATGTCGCCTGCTAATCCGTAATTATATATGCTTTCTGACTAATAGACTTCAATCTTATTTCGCCGTCCGCAAGTCGATTTTGGGTTGTAGCCTGAGCTCTTACATTGATTTTCGTACAATTTTGTTTTTCGTAATCTTCCTGTGAGAAAACAGCAGCAAAACATATTGTTTTTAGTAGACTTAATATTGATGTACAACGCCAATTCTTTTTCTTTTTATCTTCTTTAACATTTGCCATTTATCGAAATCTAAACAAGATGGTGGTTTTTATACTTTAAAAATTTAAAGGTAAATAATCTTTTTTAGAACTGGGAAAAAGAACTGTGTCTATATCCTACTAAAGAAAGGTTATTTAGTGATGCAACATCATAAATTAGACGTGTGAAATGAGCGAATAATCCATTGTACTCCGGGCAGAAAAACATTCCGAACTTGAAAAAGAAACGAAATCAACTTAGTTACAATTTACGATAACTAAATAAGTTTTGGGCTCCCACTTAATTATTTAGATTCCATCTACTTCACTGAGAACTTTAACGTAGATACCTAGTTTCTTCTGGTGAACTTTAACAACAACATTTAACATTTTGGGGTGAATACATTCTCATAAGAAAAGAAAAATAATCCCTCTCGTCCCCACACACCATTACCACTGATAAAAAAAAAATGAACACTCGCCCAGCACATCGACTTAGGTAACGAATAAATTCCGGTCATCCAACGCTCAGATTCGGTCAAGAGGAACAAATTCAACCCAGACTCTGTCTTTGATACTATTGAGATTATTCAATTTCCGGATGCCTACATTATTTCTGATGTGGGATTCTACTTCTGGAACTGCCTATTCCTTTGCTGGTATGCCACCCTCCGAAACTGAGTAATAAAAATTCAGACAGGGTCCATGTATTTGCACGGTAGACTGCTATTTCTGCCCACCAAAAGCACTCTTGTCAGAGCTTTCCAACTTAACGAAATGTTCTTCCTTCATTACGTCGTACCTGTATAGATTCATCCATGGAATTGGGGAAGATATTATCCTGCGCAATGAGCACCCCAAGTTTTAGAATGCGGACGTTAATGTGAGCCGTAACAATCACCTTTCATTTCTAGCCATCTCATGGTACGCATTTAAACGCTTTATGCCCTCAACATCACACTTAAGTGTGCAACTGCAAATATAAGTCGCAAGTTTAAAAGATAAAAATTTCACTCAATCTTCCGTAGAGATTTTTATAAGTTCAATAATATGATAATATCGCTGAAAATCCAAAAGTGTTTGCAAATTGAGTGGAAAATGAAATTTCCTCATCAGGAAAAGCAACATTCGTTTTTGCATGTTAGAGTTGCAAGCCTGGATAGGGAATGGGAATTTGAGAAAATTAGATACCAATAGCTCCATTAAGGGTTTATAAAGAGCTATGAAATAATTTCCACTTTGCCTTTAAAATTGAGACGAGTGATATCGAACTCACTTTTCTGTAATCCATTCAATGTAGAGGCAGAAATCTACATCTCTATGTACTTGAAACTTTGCATACACGTACATTCTGATTCTTTCCTCCGTGGTATAAAACCTCAATTAGTGTTAAGCTGTAGAGACATTTTAAATGATTATCTAATTTAATGGTCCTTAACGAGGAAGACGAATTGCGGAACTGCACCGAGTTCACATGTGCTCAAATACTCTACATTAAGGCAGCACGGCACGGGCTTCCAAGGATTAGGAGGAACATGTTGAATAATTAAAACTGAGAGCTCATTATGCGTTTCAAAAGAGATTCTTTAATTTGTGTTCATTTTCTAAAGTCATTTATTTAATTAATTGGAAGATATGCAGTTATGACTGTTACGACACCAACGAGTGAAGGTATCTTCTGACAGGTGAAAACCTGTTCGCATCAAGTCATTGCAACTTTCGGAAGATGATTAGCCCCACCACGAAATGGAAACTAACGTAACTTTAAAGATCTTTGAGATTCTTTCCAAAGTCTCAAGATTGGGGGTTTCCTTATGAACTTTAAGATTTTAATGAGTTTAAATATCCAATCCCAGCCGTTTTTATCATCGACATTATGGACGAGATTATATAATATTATATAATGACTTCAATAAGAAATTTAGTCTGGATGTTGCAACAATCAAATAGTTCGTATTTCACGTTAATCAATACGATTAGTTGAAAAATTAGTCAAGAAACAAAGAAGTTTCTTGATTAGCGGATAATAACACTCACTAATTACATTATCCCACCCAGTGATTGTTATTATTATTAGTCCAGTCGGCTGATACTTGCCTGAAGTATCTGAGCATGTATATCGGTCGCGATGCTGCCGCCATACGGTTCGGGAGAAACTCCCCGGAGCTATTAGTTCTTGGCAGTCTCGGTTGTTCCCCCTTTCTCCGTTGGGGAGGGCAGTTATCCCTTATATTACGTTGGGGCGGACATTCCTGGGAAGGACTTCTTCAGGTCCTTCTGGTGTTGGGGACATTGCGTCAGGAAGAGCACTGTCTGTGCACCAGTTTCTGCGGGCGACATAGGGCTCGCGGACCTGGTTGTCAGGTCTGGACTGTCTGCTTAGCTTTGTGTTGTGCTTGATTAAGTCGACTATTATGTACATAAGAATGGAGCAGGGGAATCAGGGGCGACGTGATTTCATGGGTCACCAAAGTACACTCAAAAGACATCGCGTCGCCGGGTTGCAGAAGCGCATGCGACTCGAACACCTGGTGACGGAACCAAGGGTCTTCTTCCCAACTGAGCGCCCCGGTTGGTCGCGGCCGTGGCTGCCCGCTTAACGGACCGCAGCGGCCTCTTGTCCAAAGTTGGCTTCCTCTAGGAAGCTATGGTCGTTGTATGTTGCTAGCTAGGCCCAAATGATCAAGCTAGTTTCGCCCGAAGATCTACCAATGAGCAGATCCTCTGAACTTTTATTTTTAGGGGAGGACCCTTCTGGTCCCCTGCGCCGTTGTGTTGGTTGGCTGGCCTTCAAGGCCTAAGTCCCTCAAATACCAACATAAATAAAAAATATTATTATTATTGCAGCTTTTGCATTTTTATTAATTGTTTTATTGTTTAGTGATTTAATGTCCTTTTATAGTAGTGCAGCTTTGTATAATGATTTAATCTCTATTTTTTCGTAAAGTTAATGTTTATCTTCCTACGCATATTCAAAAGATTATACTGTATGTCTTATTTGTGTAGAGTCATAATTTAATAAATTGAATTGAATTGAATTGAAAGGCTTTTTAGTAGGGTTTCTTAAATTATTTTTTATCTGGTTCAATTTCTCCTTAGTTTTAGTAGTCTTGTAGTCTTAGTGAGTTCGAAAGTTTTTGTTTATTGTTCTAGAAAGAATCCGTTCGAAATTTTTATGGAGAGCTCATCTGTCCTAAATAAAACCGAATATTTCTCTGGATCGGAAACCTTAACTAAGTAAAAGGTTATGAGTCTGCTACTGTTTTTGCTGCTTGAAAAATGGTGATGTTCTTTAGTTTTCCGTTAAAGAGGACAAGAACAACATCACATGTTTCTAATTGCTTTGTCGACGGTAGACTGAAGTGGAGTTTACTACCGATTAGACTTTTTTATGTCAATTTCTTACCTTTTCGGATTTGAAATTCAATTTGACTTTTTCTGGTAGAAATCCCATTTTTATGCCAAAAACGAAAAGAACCTAAAATTTTACATTTGAATGTGAGGTTCGCTTATGGAACAAATTGATCCAATCAATTTCAAGATGCATTTTCGAACTACAAAATGTTTTACTTTTTACAGTAAACAAAAGGTGGTACTTAACAATTACTTTCAAACATTGTCTCGAACGTCTTCCCTTAAACCTCACCCTTTGAAGATATTTCATCATCTTCTTTTGCCAGCAGAATTTATTGGTACCTTTTTCACTTCTTTCCTTTTTTTTATTAATAGAAGATTCTTATCCTCTACAGATCTCTTGTTTCTGGAATGGTTTACGTACCTGTGAACAAATTCCATGCAGCGTCAATTCACTTAAAGCACTTGTTCAAAATCACATCACATAATTCTTTAAAAAAATTGTTATTTATTTCCACTTCGCTTTGAAGACGCGATGTTTCGTCCTCTTTAATTTTATTTCCTCATATCCAAGTTGTTTTGTTTAGGTACTGTTTTCTATTTCTTTTCATTCTTCGTTTCATTTCTTGTAGTTTGTTCTCAGGGTCAGAATTAGAATTTAGTTTGTTTTTTCGAATTGTATTTGAAGAAGGATTGTTTATTAGATTCTAAACCACTTAATTATTCCTCTCCCACTGGATTTTAGCGTCTTCACAAAAACGTTAATAATTCAAAGACACCAGCAGATTTCGAAGTCGGGACCTCATAAAGCAATGACGTGTCGTTATTTATAAATATTCTAGAAATGAACAATAACAGTAATCTTTTTTATCTAGAGCTCTAATAAAAGATTCAAAATTTCAAATATTTTTGTCGCTTAATCTTTTCACTTTCATACTTGGTGTGACATTGTACTTTTCGGCTGTAACAACAAATAAAAAATTCAAAAATTCTACGTAAAATCTTTACCTACAAAGTCATCTGTATCACAGTGAGTGACATATTTAAATGTGTTCCGGCTCAACGACAGAAGCTTTTCATCCTTTCCTAAATTTACGAAAGCTTCCATCAGCAATTCACCTTACCAGATTCTACCATCATGAATAGTATTTTTTTTATGGTGAAGTTAAGAATAGGCTGCATGGATAAATAGAACTGAACAAGGGTCACAGCTGCACAACGAAATGAAATTGTAAAATATGATAATGGAACCCAGATATCAGTTTCCGTCATTCGGGAAAATGTAGACATCGGATTATTTGGGATTGCCTCCTTGTAAACTAGCTTCTGAAACGAAAGAGATTTTTAGATAACACACTACTGTTACACAACTAGTGCATCGCAAATAGTCTCGTTATTCGTATTATATGAATTCGTAGCTTTTTAAAAAGTTGTTGAAACCACAGGCTTCACCAATTGTAGAAGATCTTCCGTGTCTGGTTATTTGAAGTCATAGTGTGCACGATACCATGGAATGTATCCATTTCTGGAAAATTGTAAGAAACAATTAGGCAATAATAAAGTAGAGGTTCGGAAAAATTAAATAGGATGTGCCTTATCCCACCAACATTTCGTATGATATGAGCTTGTACCTGCAAACTCTTGAAGGAAGGTCAAATGTATCTAAAACTTATAATGACCGATTACCATAAATCAGATTGTAGTTATTGGTTCTATTCAAATCTCATAGGTGTGAATATTGTAATACGATTTCACCGTAAATTGTTACATGTGTCACCTGTCAGCAGATCTAAATCAATTATTAATTCCTTACGATAGTGGACATCCTCCGTGTAATGAATTGTGAACGTTTCGACCACATCCATTCGAAGGGATGCAACAGTTGATTGTATAACTAAATTATACGAGGATATTTCTCAATCCCCATTGTGCCTGTAACCAACAGGTAACGTGTATTGATTAACGCTATTAATTAAATTGTTGCAATCGATTAAAATCGTTATGTCCGTGATGCTTTACAATATCTACTCGTATGCTACCGCAAATTTACTTGTAACTGGTGACAACGTAATTGCTATCAAGGTGAATGTAAATTATGAATGAAAGATTGAAATATTACTTGAAAAGGCACAGTTTACACCATTTACGTATAGAAATTGATTTAAGTTTTCACTGAGTGTTTGCAAAAAAAATCCAAATTTTATCCTTTCTTTAATCAATTGAAAGTTGTGGACATTTGATAGCCCTGGCTTTATTTATTCACAGCATTGTAAAGCATATAAGAAACAAAAGTGTAGCACTACAAACCCTGAATTCGTTGTTTCAAAACAGATCTACAATCTTAATTATTGCTAGCTATTAATTTGTTAGAGAATAGTATCCATTATATATATATTGAATATGATATTCAAGGATTACTCCAAAAGGTATAGAGCCAGCTTGTATAATACCGTTACAAGACGGAGTTAACATAATAACCTGAACACTACTGAGAAATATTAAAGATAACCAATCACCAACACACGAAGAGAACACCCGTAAACATGGTGATAAGGGCAAAAGGGGGTTAGGAGGTTGAGTGGAGATGTCGGTGCATATTCGGCTTAAATAACTACGGCCTATAGGTTTCGTGGAAAAACAGAATACAGTAGTCTATTCCATATTCGTACAACTCGGCTCCAGAAGGGTTCTGGAAAATTTACTGCTCTGCTAGATCTTGCCTCGAGAAGATCGTTTCTGCTGGAGCCAACGACGTGTAATGGTGTGAACTTCTTGGTTAGCTTCATGTTTCAATTTATTCCCGAAAAGTTGCTAACCTCTTGTTCTAAGAACTCCGCAACAACATATCCATTTGTTAAGAATATATTTTTTTGAGGCTATCGTAATTAGTGGTTTAAGTTAACCCTGGAAGAATTTTAGTAGCCTCTGGAGTGACGAAATAATTTCGTCACTCCAGAGATTGCAATCCTTATCTGTTAAGCAGGAACCTACAGCTTACAGTTGGAGCTATCGTAAGCCGGGCTAGAACCTGATAACCGTAGTATCTTGGCTAAAACTCATACCGCAAGCGTATAAGAGGTGGGCAAATTTTCAAATTATATTTTATGTATGTGTAGGATGTATGTTAGCGTTATAAGGTCTACAAATGGAAATCAACGTACTTTAATTACTACAATATCCTTATTACATTTTTCAAAATACCGTAAGTTTTTAGCTCTTCCATAAAATGGAAGTATATATATATATATACGTATAAGACTACCCTTAAAAGCCTTTTTGCATTATAACAGTAAGAGCAGAACTGTTCTAGTTTCATCATTGAAGTGTTATTACAACTGGCAACATAGTAGCTCCCATTATGCCAGACCCATAAAATGTAACTTGAAACCTGGGTCTGGTTTTATACTCATGTATATAACGGCGCTTAAGTATGAATATAACCCCTATATTTCGTGCTGCTTCTGAATGTTTTAGAAGATTAAATTAAAAGGGTGGTTCTTTGGTTACTATAATCGTAAAAATTGTTATTTTGAGATATAGGGCATACTTTTAAGAAATATAATGCTTTACTGGAGCACGTAGTTTTAGTAAATTAAATATATATATAAAAATTTGCTGGTTGGTTTAACTTGTGTATGGTGCAAAAATATTTCTAACATAATAAAGTTTTATGGAAATTTTCTACCTTATAAATAACACTAAATTTTGGTCACCTCTACATGTTAACACATTTACAAGTTGAATACAATTATTTCAGTTCCCTTAAAGTTTGGCATTAATTTTAAATGAATGCAAAATATTATATTCCGCTCTGAAATAAATTAAAAAAATACAAAATCAATATTCAGAATTAATTCATATAAACTATACAAAATTAACAATGAATTTAATTAATATATAAGCGAAAGGAAATTTCTTCTTTTTCAGTACATGGGAGGATGTGTACGGTCTCAATGAAATACAGAAAGAGGGAAAATTTAAAGTTATAAAATAAATTTACGTAATTCCATGCCACCTCTACCCATACAAATTCAAGTCAAGGGTGAATGCACAAATGTTCCTATGAAAAATAATAATTGCTTTCTGCACCACTGACACCGTCAGGACTTGTTCTCTTGACTGACGAAGTTAAAATAATTTTCAAAACACTCAAACGTAGAAAAGGCTCTCTGGACCTGACAACCTAAACGCAAATGCGCTTTTTTCATGTTTTCACTGTTTGAACGTAGAAACTTACCAACGTAATTCTACTGTGTGGTTTCAGGTTAAATTTAGAAAAGGTTTTTCTGCTTTCAGTCACTATGGTAAATGAGGTAAGCAACAAAAGAGTAGGTACTATTTCGTTTGAAATTATTAAAGATGTAAAAGCTTTCGAACAATATTTAGATACGAAAAGCAATGAGCTAACTTCGATTTGGGTAAAATTTCGTTGAAACTTAAATCCAACAGTATCAAGTATATCAGTTTTTAATAGTCTTTACCACCATATACTTTCTATAGTAGTAAAAATTCTTAACGTAATTGTTTTTGATATATCCGAAATTTTTTACATTTATCTATTTAAATATTCATTGAAAATGTGAGTGAAAGCTTAGACCTTCTGAGGAAGCAAGAAGGAATATTTGAGTTGTTTAGCTATTCTGATTATTTAAAAGGGTTAAGTGACGAGCGACAAATTGAAGTGCCAAGCTAAATTTTTGTACATTTGTTGAGTATTGAGAAAAAATTAATAAAAAATTAGTTTTAAAAGATAATTGCAAAATTTAAAGAGGAACATATTAACAACTAAAGAACCAAGGAATATATGATTGTTATTTCAATATTTGTTCAGAATTGTGTTAATAATGTTTATCAAAATTGAAAAAAAAATTGTTTTGAAAAATTGACATTTTTTAATAGTATTTATAAGTAAAACACATCGTTATTTTGACAAAGTTTAATATAGAATATAAAATAACATAAAACATAAACAAAATATATTCTAGTTAAAAAAATAATACCTCAAATATTTTAAAAGAAAAACAAGTAGATAATAATACAAATAATGTATCATTCGTATCAGGGTTGTAAGAAATTAGGATTTGAAATGAAATCAATGATTAACTGAAATTGTGAGCGGGCTCTAATTGTGAATCCAGTGATTTCAGTCCGCTCAAAAATGAGCCCGATCAATATTTGAGTGCGATCAATATTTGAATGCGATCAATTCAGTTGAAAGATTAAAATTCAGTAAATTCTATAAGTTTTTAGTAAAATAAATATAACTCTCAATTACTCAAATAATAAATCATTAATTAATGCTTCAAAATTTCCGCAGAATTTGCTCCTTCGCCCATGTGGCAACACTAAATAAACTTCTAAAACTTACTAAAATATTCATTAAAAATTTCGAATCGTACTAATGACATGCACACATGTCACAAATTCCACTTTGCTAAATTCTCTTTATTTACGGAGTGAAAACTAAAATCCTAAATAATTTAAAATATTCCTTAAACTTGGGATCTATTTTGTCAAGATTGAAAATCTTATCTAGCTCCAAGAAACCTGTCATTCCTGCAATGAAACACAAAAACTTAAATTAAATTTTTACACCGGCTGAGGTGGTTTTATTAAAACTTTTTGCTGGTTCAGTATGAAAGTTTCCACTCAGAATGAAGGGTACAACTTTTGTAGACATAGGCAAAATTCCATGCACTTTTGTTTAAATGAGGATTCAGATGTGTCAATTTTGACTTTCATTTTGGTTGAAACGTACTCTCATTATTCATGGTGGAATTATTTCTATTTTTGAAAGTAATGATATGATTTGAACGTCAAGAATAGTTTTGAAGAAGACTTTTAGATGCATGGGGTAGAGATTTTGTGGATCAGAAAGAACACAACTTAGACACATCATCTGAATAAGTTTCTAAAATAAATGAAACGATTCCATAAGCCATTAAAAGTTTGATGTCTGTTAAATCACTATTTTAAGTAGTTTAATATATAATGTGGTAGCTCATGATATGTACACGTGGTCCCAGTCAAATTCCTGTCAAAAATTTTCTACTACCAACATATGGTCATGGATTTACACCTGGATCTCTTCTTACGCGGATTTTTTTACGCGGTCCTTTTTTACCTGTTACACGATTTACTTGCTTTTACGCGTTTTTTACGTGATTTCTTTGTTCTACGTATTTTTTTAAGTGGTTTACTTTGTATTACGCGATACGGTTTTTCAACCCATTTTGCTTAACACGGTTACCAGTTATATAGGCTGTCCAGTAATTAATCGACATGCGGTATACCGTATTGGTTAGGGAATCGTTCTTCTCAAAACATGCTTGAAACTCTTTGCTGATTTTTTCGATGCTATTTATAACACAGATATCCACAAGTCTCCTTCTAATTGTAATCTTCCTGAACAAAGACTGGATTTTGGTCGTACTGCACTCAAGGTAAGCCGACTTTTTCGTGCTTTATCGGAACTAGACGAAAATTCTTGTCCTGATTTAGAACTAATTCTTAAGTTATCCTTAAAAAAATATTCGTATAGTTTTTGTAAACTTTTAACATTTATTGTCAATATTTCCCTCAGTATGGAAATTGTTTCTGCTCGTAAGCCGGAGACTAAGGATGATATTTCATATTATTGGAACATCACTATTCAGTCCTCCAGTCCTTCGATACTGGAATTTCTGGTAAAACAACGCTTGTATTATTATATTGAAGATATTAAATGGGGACAGCAATACGGCTTTGTTTTCGGTCGTTTTGTTTGATGTAATTTATCCGGATTTTGCTAAGGAATTTGATATATTTAATATATTTACACTAATTACGTACATACATGCTTTGGGCATCTATTTTTCATTATGAAAGTGGATAAAATTATTTCTTACAGATAGAAAGTTATTTGCGAAAATTGGTTATCATAATTCCTATCTCTCCAGTTGGGAATGCCTAAAGGTAATCATATTGGTCCAATCCTATTCATCATTTATTTTAACGAAATAATCAATAGTTTATTTTTTTCTGGGGGTTTTTTGATGATTTTAAACTGTTTAAAATGGTCTGATTCCTTGAAGGGAAGTTTCAAGAACTTTTCTTGAGCCGAACAGTACGAATGTGGAACAGACTACCATCTTCTATTTTCTCACAGGACTACAAGCTGCAGCTATTCAAGCTGAATGTACACCGGCACCGTCACTCGACGTCTAATTTATTTCCTCCCTTTCTCTTTGGATCCTTTGAACCATTGCTAGTGCTTTATTGTTTTTTTATTTCATAAATAGTAAATTTAATGTTTCAGAGCCTCTGCATTCTGTTGACTTTATGTTCTTTACCAGACACATGCATATTTCTTGGTATCGAACTGACTATGGTATTCATGGATCTCTTACGCTATTACTAATTGTATAGTTCAATTGAATAAAGTTAGTCATTTATTTTATTTTGTCTAGGTATAGTTTATCCTTCCTTTTATAAATTTATTATTTTGCATTGTTGTTAGTAGTATGACTAATATTAGAAATATATAGACGAAATAAATAAAGTTTTTATGTTTGGTTTTGAAAGTTATTTCACTAATCTTCTCAAAGAGTTTTAGGATTATTTGAGACCTCTATTAACTTATTTTTATAATATCATTCTTTTGAGAATCTAATTATTTTAAATGATATAGTATATAGTAAATTTCTGTATTGTTTGTATTTGAGTACAAGCTTTTCTCCAAATCAGACCAGACCGGACATAAAATTAATTTTGGAAAAATTCACAGTTCAATTCCACAGTAGTTCATATTGACACAACGACTTAACTATTTAAACAACGACATAAATTTACAGTAAAATTTTCTCTGATTTGAACACTCAAAACTTTACCGCAAGCACTATCTGTCTGATCTGGACAGTTGTAATGTGGTCTGGACTGGTGTAATATGGTCCGGTCCGGTCTGGAAAAATGTAGCCGCTTCTATATTGAAATATTTTTGTTTGCCTTATCTTGTCTTATCTGGTCTTGTCCGCCGAAAGGTAGCCACCGGTTGAGGATTGAATTATAAGGAATCAGACAGATTCAAATTCAAATAATTTATTATCAAGGTGCTGAAGCTTACAACCTCTTATATAGCACTACTCAATAGAAAAATCAATTCAGGAAAAATATAGGAGACAGAACAATAATAATAATAATACTAAATAGGAAAAACAGAAGTAGGAGAATAATAAATAAAAAAATAAAGACTACAAACTAAAATTACAAATAAATTCAAGGAAGAAATTCAGCTAATGACACATGCAGCATCCACAAACACAATTACAATTCTACGTTCTTGATTAGCTTGCAGAAAACCCCGCCGGACCCCTTAGTTTGAATGCAGCTAGCAAAAGAATTCCACCTTCGGATAGCCTGAACAAAGGAAAAACGCTCGGCAAAGCGAGTTTTACATCTTGGCATAAGGAGCCGAAGTCTTCTGTTAGATCTCAAGAACCCAAACTTTTCATATAGTTAATCCGGACTCCTAGCAAGTATCAGTTTGTGAAGAAAAGCGAGCTCACGCCTTACCAAATAAGTTTCAATGGATGCACCAACAAATGAATTGACGTATGTGTAATGTTACTTAATCTGGATAGGTTGTGAATATACCTAATGACATCATTAAATCCTCGCACAGAGTCCAACTTGCGGTATACAAACCGCACTAATCCACAGCTGTGCTACCATAGATCTTACCCAAGGTCGAACGAACATGATCGCAGCAACTAAAGTTGGAGTTCAATTGAAGTTCCTATAAATAGCTAAGCAGTTTGGTTTGGATGGATTAAGCAAGAGACCATTGGTTTGAGACCTTTCATCATTTATATGCACAACACAGTTTTCAATTAGCCCAATCAGACGAGTGAGATACAATTGGACATCATCAGCATTAAGATGGATAGCACAATTTCGATCTGCTTTTGGTAGGTCACTTTTGTACAGGCTAAACAAAAGTGGATCTCGCTATTATTTCATAGATTGTTCTTTAGACATATTTTAGAGCTTATACCCTAAACAGATGGCATACTCGAATGATTATTATGATGTCAAAATAACGTAACTTCCGGGCTATTTTGATGAGTTTTTAAACAACGCCATAATGCTCATTCGAGTATACCTTTTCTCTAGGGTATTACGTATATTTTTTCAATGGCATAGGCCTTCTTTTGAATTTTAGCTAATGCAGGAAGTTAATACTGTCTATTACCTAGAAATCATATTCAGGTTTGGGATCTGTATGAGTCCTCTAAATGAACACTAGGTCAAATGTGGTGAAGTAGTCTTTGCAGCGCTATAGAAAGCCCATCTATTTCATTGAATTCTTTACAACAGCAAAAATGTGGTAAGTCCATCTGGCTTTGATTTTATAAGATGCTTACATTAAGTGAGTTTTCAATGGGGATTTGGGAAGTGAATGCAAGAT
>QYTT01088403.1:51053-92132 GCA_006980735.1 Dasypogon diadema | reverse complement strand
TGTAGGAGTCCTTACAGGACACTATAGGCTTGGAAAGCACCTTAATCGGATGGGCGTTGAAACCACCGAAATATGTAGATTCTGTCTCGAAGAGGAGGAGACGTCGGAGCACATTCTTTGCGAATGCGAGGCAGTTGCACGATGTCGATTCCAGCTGTTTGGGGCACATCCGTTGAGGCCTACAGACTTCGAGAACATTTCCTTCAAAAAGATACTGCTCTTTCTTGAAAGAGTGGGACTGATGGAGGAACTTTAAATAGTGCGGAGCACAGTAGGCCAACTGGTGGCCGCAGTGCGTAGGCTACTTCAGCCCCGCCTCAATCTAAATCTCATAGGACATTAAGAACATTAAGATAGACCTCAGTGGTGATGCGGCAGGAACATAAGCTGGGGAATTTACAGTTCGCAGGAGACAAGGGCGAGATAAGAGTTATCTCTGATTTGAAATCAACGAGCTCTAAAAACCCATATGGACTTATTCGAGAAACTCTTGAAAAAGTTAACACTTACGACCGCGATATTTGATCCGCCATGTTGAATTCTTAAGCGTTAGGGTTAAATTCGTAAGTACTTGCGTGCCGAATTTTATCCAACTACTTCGAAGCGTTCTCGTTTTAGAAGGAAAATATTGATTTTATATTTGACATAGCTGGAGGTTTCATGTGGCAACCCTATGAGGAATTTTTCCAAATTGTCCCATTTTTAAAAAAGTATCTGTGTACCAAATTTCAAGTCTCTAGCTTAAGACGTTCTTGACATAACTCGCGGATAGACAGACGGACAGACGGACATCTATTAAACGATTTCTTTTCTCCTCCCATTAATAGCAATGTAGTTTATTTCTGTCTACCATGAATATTTCGATGCGTTACAAAAGTTTCCTCAAAGCTATGATACCCCACATCTAGGATATAAAAACGTAATATGTATCTGGATAAAAATTGTTTAAGAAGTGACTAGACATAAGAAACTGAAGAGAATCACTTGTCTGGCATGTAGTAACCAGTAGATCATTCAAACCACTGGAATTGCTTAGTTGCGTCATCAAAGTGGTGAATTTCACAGGAATGTAATAATATTACTTACCTCTTCGAAAATATTAACAAAAAAAAAGTAAATAAACTAAATATTCACGTGTGTGTATATATCCACTGAAAAAATTTTTTCTCTTCGTCTCTTTCATAAATTTTGTCACAAATAATAATAGACTTGCTACGAATAGAAAATAAACTCTTAGATGCATATTTTTCTTTTTATAAATTTAGTCCAATTAGAAAATACCCAAATTCATTGAGCCCACAAAATATTTATACAGGATAAACTTCCTCGTTACACTTCCATGTTCTTTCTTTCTTTTTTTTCTTTAACGATATTTTTTTAATTGCTTTTTAAATATAACTCTATACCTGCTTACAATTTGCATTTTTCTTATTTTATTCTTGAATTTGTTAAAAATAATAACAAAAAAAATTGTCCTGTTCCATTTTTCTTATGAGTGAATAAAAATTTGCAAAACCAAAATGATTGGGCCGATTGATTTTATTGGATTTTATCTTCTTTTAAAAATTGTTTCATGTATCTTTTTTAGCATTAAAATAAATGAATAAAGTAACTAAGGTGAAACGGATATTTCTTCTTTCATTCTTATTTTTGTTTATTTATGAATATTAAGAAAGAATGTTAAAAAAACGAATTTGACTTCAAAATGAAATATTAATGCAAAAAGAATATATTATGAAATAAGTAACATAAATTCTTCGGGTTTATTTGTGTTAAGTCGTAAAATAAGTGAAAAAAATCGCTGGTTCACTTTTGCCTACAACAAATGGAAAAATTACTGAAACAAAGTCACATTTTGATCTCTTTGTGTATTTTGTGTGTTAAAAAGGGAAATATATAGTCAATCAGTTATTAAATCAACACAAAAGTATCCTTGTAGAGTGAATTAATGTGAAATAATGATATATTTATATTGTTAAAGTGATTTCAAAAATCAACCACTTCCCTTTTTAGATCTATTCATTACATGGTCATGAAAAATAGAACCGTTACTTTTATACATGTACAGATACAAATTCTATCAAAACCCTTACCCAAAAGATAAGCCCATTACAGTTATTGATTTATTTGTTGTTCCTTTATAACATGTACTTTCAACCGGCCTATCTGATTCGTAAAACTAAATCTTTTCATTAAGGGTAATTTTTGGGGCTACTTTCTTTTTGCTATTTCGAAAAATTTAACTGCCGGGATTAGTAATTTGATCTTAAAGCTATAAAACCATTATGACTTTATAGCACTTTATACCACCAATGAACTGTGATATATCTTCAGAAATAGATTTGATATGATATCATACAACGTATTCAAAAAATCTTTTACCATAAAATTTCATGTTTTGGTCCTTCGAACCGGATTCCGAAATTTTCAGATCGCTTTTGATAAAACTCTGTTTAAATAAAACTTCGAATTTCAATACTTACATTTTAAAAATGTAAACATTCTGATTTAGAAGCCCAACGATAACTTGGGATATTACTCTTCTGAATATCGTTAAACGTAGAAGAATAGAATTACTTTGGACTAATTAGCTTTTATACCACAATAACTAATTAGTTGACATGAAAGGAGTGGATATTTAACTTTATTGAGCTCATTGAAATGTTTTTGTGATTATTCAAACGGCACGATCTACCTTAATTGTATTTTTCGACTACAATACCGCTCTTACATGTGAAATTTAAGCTACAATGTACGAAGTTTCCGTAACTTTTGCTATTTTAGTCTCCCTTTTTGCTTTTAATTCAATTAATTTTTTTCTTTAGTTCCATTGTAGTAATGCCCTTATGTATTTCCAAGAAACAAGATTTAACCTTTTGTTTACATTTTGTGGTTCTTTATCCCCTTATCTTGCAATTTGTATACTCACTTGATTTTAAAAGGAATATTTTTAGCCATCTTGAATCGATCCTTTATTGTTTACACCTTGTGTAAAAAGTTTTCGTCAATTTACCTTTACTGGAAATTCTTATCATATCTCGTTCGCCTGATGAAGATATTTTGTTTTTGCACCTGCTCTAATATAGTTTATGATAACCTACAAAATGCATCTTCACCATTTATTCTCTCTTTTTTATACTACTGAATTTTATAGCATTATATTTTAGGTACGTTCGAAATACCTTTTTGTTCTCTTTCTTTTTTGCGGAATTATAATGAAGTAGTTTTTGATTATTTGGTCATGGATCCAGTAGTAAATTGAATAAAGCAGGTGGGCTTTATAACCCGAACAACCATTTACTAAATTATCCTTCGTGCAGGTTTGTACAATCTATTTCTCTAAATTTTGTTAGTATCAGTGTTACTGAGACTTTATATTACAGTTAGAACTTGCTAACATTTGGACAATTTGAAATTTGTGCCTATTTGCATTACGTAATCACAGCTTAAAAATATGCTTATTTGGATTCGTCTAAAACCTCTAAAGATACTCATGTGGTGTAAGAATATTACTCTGATTTGCATACTGGAAAGAAAGACATTGGGAGGAACGAGGAAACTGACCTTGTTACAAAATCAGTGTCTACTTCGTTATATGTATGTATGTCTTCGTAGAACAATCTATAAGTTTCCTTCGGGAAACATATTCCATAATTAAGACATGTAAAAATTTAATGTCTTATTGACCATCGGTGACAAAAATTAAGAGTTGGTGGTGAAAACAAAAATAGGCTATGAGTTGTTAAGCTTGACACGATTAGAACAGTAAAGCCTGGCTTGATTGTGTGTTTCGTTAAGAACGTTGGGTTGAACTATGTATTTTAGAAGTAAACCATTAACTTTCGTATGCGAAAATCCTCGTTGATGTACTTATGTCCTCTATCTTCAGTCATGAGAATGATTTCTTAAGAATAATTTGACTATTCTAGATGTCGCCAGATGGCTATTCTGCAAATGCCTAATTTACTACGTCTAGGTATAAAGAAAGGGGTTGATTTTGAAAATCTATTACAAGTATTAACTAAATGTAATCAACGATATACATTCAGTAAAGTGTGTGTTGTTAGTTATGTAATTTTTTTGTTGTTGATGTAAAAATACATTGAAAAGGAAATAGAATAAAAATTAATCTGAATACACTACCACTCATGAAATTTTTATCTCTATATAAATATTTTTCTCTTCTTTTCTTTTTTTTAAAGATATTTCTTCTCTTTTTGTAATAGGAATTTAAATTAAAACTTAAAAACAACCATCAATAATTTCTCTTTGTTTTAAATAAAACATAAAAGTAAACAAAAAAAAAGTATTTGCAATACCTCCCGAATCCGCGGGCGATCTGTCTTTTTTGCGTTTCTTTTTCT
The DNA here is from genome assembly GCA_006980735.1 of Dasypogon diadema. NCBI lineage: Eukaryota > Metazoa > Arthropoda > Insecta > Diptera > Asilidae > Dasypogon > Dasypogon diadema. The sequence goes on along the minus strand of QYTT01088403.1, from coordinate 87,768 downwards.
TCGAAACGTAACCATAGTTGTCGCGTGCGCTCCACCCCGGATACAATTCCATATGTAATTGACGTTCTTGTCTTGCTTTTTCATAATATTTACTCTGTTCTTCTCTCGTCAGTTCATGCCACTATAAAAGTTTTTGTTCGTATATATATATATTTTATATATATGTATATATTTTTTCTTGTTTCTCTAAAAATTTTGAACAATTTTTTTCCTGTTTTTTTTTCTTCTTTAATCTTACAATTTAAAAAAAAATACTTTTTGTGTTCTTTTAGATTTTATATTTTTAACTTCTTTCAGTTAATAGTAAAATATAAGCATTTTAATTTAAAAAAGTGATACAATTAAGAAAAAAACATGCTAGATATTTATTTTTGTTTTTTTGTAAAGCATTAATTGAAATTTCAGTAAAAATTGAAATACTTGCAAAAGATAACCCAAAAAAGCTGTCCTAAACAGTATGAAAATTCCTTCTTTTTTCAGAAATAAAAATTCATTTGCCCTTTGACAATTATTTTCCTTGCTATGTCACATACAAATCACAATTTGTAACAAAACAACAATAGAATCTACTTGATAAAACTTACCCTTCGTCCTAATATTTGGTTTATAGCTGCGGATTCCTTAAGCGTACACTCTGCAACAACCTTGGCCCTCATCTCCTTCATATACAACATAAATGCATTTAATGGTTTTTTGATATGTGGTTTCTTTTTTTCATTTGAATTATCTTTGCAGTCAGCCTGAACACTTGGTGAATTCTTTTGATCCAGACTTCTGTAAGAAAATTCAAAGAAAAAAAGTTTTGTTTTTAAAAAATCCTTTGACTAAAAGAAAAATTTTTACTTAAAAAAATATATATATCAAAAGGAAATAACAATAAAAAATCTTAAAGGATAAATTATAAATGGTAGTGAATTGTTTTAAATAAGACGGGTGAATTTAGGCATAATGCAAGGATACTTCAACTCGAAAAAACGGAAGCTTTAGGGAAATACCTGCGCTATTTAAGGGCAAAAAATTACTATGGACAATCCCTACAGTGCAATACAATATAATCTAAGTACGATAAATTAAGATACAGTAGCAACAGGTTTAACAGATATACAACCGAAAGAAATCAGTGACAATGAAAACATCGTAAAGTAATCTTTTGATCTAGGCATATTTTAAAAAACCATCTAGATTTTTTCTGAGATCCTCACACCAAAGGTCTACATATTTCTATGGATTTTGCAATTATTTGTGCAATCAGATACAAATTATTTGGGCTAATTAGCAATTCTGCACATTGTGTACACATATTATAGCGATGAATCCAAGAATACTTGATTCGGCGGATCTCGCCGTGGATGACTGGAAGTTCAGGATCCATCTCAACTCTACCTTTTACAATTTAAATGAAACTCAGATGCTAAATGAAACTTGGCCTAACTTAAATTAAGTCTTAAGCCAGGTTGGTCAAAGTGAAGCATAAGTGAAAGTGAACTATACCTTCTCTTTGAGTATTTTTTGTCTGGCAAAGTTGAACAAGGTTTCTTTAATTTCAACCAGGTTTCACCTAATTTGAATTTAATTTAACTTCGGATAGGTTTCATTTAATATGGACAAGGTTTCCTTAAAATTAAACCATTCAATTTGGACAAAGTTTCATTTAGCTTGAAAAAGGCTTAATTTAACATGGAGGTAATATATCTAAGATGCTCAAAGTAGAGCATACACTGAATTGGAATAAAGCCTGTTGGATCGGAAGCTTTGATTCCAACTAAGTAATAAAAAAGAGTACTAGCTGTGTTTCAGTGGAAAGTCATGTGCTTTGTTTATCGTAAAATGCGAAACAAAAATTGCGAATACATATATAAATGTCGATATATCTGATACAATAAATTTCATATAATCCACGAGCTGAGATAACGTGACCAAAATGAACAGCCACAGGATGAAGATCGTCGTGAAAGAAGAGATAAAAACTATAAAAAGAACAATCTAAAAGACATACCTGGAACAACCTATCGCCTTACAGAAGTGTGTACTGCTATGGAATACATATTATACTATCCTTAAATACAAACAGGCCAAAAGGCCAAAAGACCAAAAGGCCTAAAGGCAATCCCCGATATTCTTCTGTAAAAACATCAAAGGACCGCTATATCATCTGAACCCGTTAAAAGTAAAATGGGCTGTGAACTTACTTATTTAAGTCGCCAGATCGAGATGATATTTATACTATTTTTCTAAAACAATCTAGTGATTTACTTGTCTGAAGATTAGTACCTCTTCTTGCTTAGGAATCGGCCAAATCGTAAAGGCCAATAATTGCGATCTCCTTTCTACTAATAATGTTCGAACGTATCTGCAAATAGTGGCCCGTTTTGCCGGATTCACCAATACTAAGGGAAAATTAGTGTATATCAGACTACGTAATATAGTGAACTCTTTTGGAAAAGGTTTAATATTTTCTTTATATTGCAAACACATGGAGTGAGATGGAATTTTATCACCACTATGTGATAAATGACCTTCCGTATTTGCTAGCATGGTCGTTGTGCGAATCACCATTCGATTGGTTTTTAATTGGGCAAATGACTTTGGTGTCACCTTTAACCCTCAAAGAACGTAACTCTGCTTTTTCAATAGAAAAAGAAAATCCTCTCCCTTTTAAAAACCTGCCGCAGAAGAGTTGGTAATACTTGGATCCTTAAACCATGGATGATAGTCTGCTTATATATCCCACAGCACATTATCCATGGAGTTGCTATCCAGTGGGAGGCCTTAGAAATAAAACATAGCTGTAACATATTAGATAGAGTGCAATGCCTATGCCTTTTCGGTATATTAGCAACGCTCAGAGACCAAGTAAAATTTTTCAAGTGATAAAACTCACAGGAAAAAGAAAATTACTTCGAGAATCTCTCTAAATATTGAAATGGAAGTTAAAATAAGGACAAAAACATAAAATCTAAGCTAAAATATAGAAATCAACAATTTTTTTACTCGAAAAACCTTTGGCTCAAATCGAAGGGTTCTGATGCTGCACTTGCTGCTGCGACTGCGAGTGCCTTAAATCCCTGCAATGTTTGAAGGAGTGATTCACTATTCGAGAGATTCGTTGCAGTACTACTATCAGATCCGACAATATCTAACGATATCCGATTGGTGATTGAATTTAAGCTACTGGTCTGTTGTGGTTGTGGTTTTAATTGCTGCTGCTGCTGTTGTTTTTGTTGACATGAGCTTAAATCATCTAAAACAGACGTTTTATGATTCGATACATTTGTAGAACGTTGATGAGAATGCTGTTGAACTGGTGAAGATGATTGTTGCTGTTGTTGATGCTGTTGTTGTTGTTGTTGATGATGCTGTCGATGGCTGTTCGTTTGCTGTTGATGAATCGAATTTGTATGATGACTATTCACCAATATATCAGAAGCATTTAAAGCATTTGCAAGTGTTTGACCCTGTAATCCGACACCACGTTTAAAATAATATTCTGACATGATATTTTGTTCCAGTAATTTATTTATGATGGCTATTAAATTATTTGTTGCTATTTTATTGGTGAGAATGTTGGTGTGTATTAAAGAACTAATTGCATCCGAAGTATTTGTTGATGAATTTGATGAAGCTGAACGGGCTGCAGCAGTTGCAATTGCCGTTTGTTGTAGGAATTGATTTGTTAATTTTAAATAGCGTTCTAAATGCATTTTTGCTATATCCAACGATTGATGTTGATCTAAAAAATTTGCTAATGGATTTATGTACGTTGGTATATCTGAATTATAATCGTCGTTTAAACTTTGATCAACACCAGTAAAACTTGATGGTGAATTGGTCAGTGATGGTAGATTTGTGTCTGTAGGCACAGTTAATTGGTGAAATTGTTGTTGTTTGAACTGTTCTTGCTGTTGCTTTAATAACAGTAAATCGTTCAATGTATTGTCTTGATTTTGCTGAAACACCTGTTGGTGTTGCTGCTGCTGCTGCTGCTGTTGTTGTTGTTGATTACTTTTTACAGATGCTATTGGTGAGGATGAATTAATTAATTTTTCGTCAAGATTATTATATGTTGGTGATGGTGTACGATCATTCGAACTTGCTTCAGATTCTTCACTTTTAAGATTATTGACAAATTGTTGATGTTGTTGTTGATGTATTAAGGAATTATTTATTTGACCATGTTCTGCCGATGAGTTTAATATATATTGTGAATTACTATTATTGTGATTAGAATTACTACTTGAACTATTATTGTTGTAGAGATTTGTTGTTTGTGATGATGAAGGAGGAACTACAGCAACTGGACGCTTTTTAACTGAAAGATTAAGCGGTTCATTACAATTTTCCATCGCTTTACAAAATCGACACGATGAAAATATTTTGCATGTGTAGAAAATATATTCCTTATTTCACTCTCCCTTTATTTTTATTTCACTTCTTTTGGATTGTTTGTTTCGTTTTCAGTTCACTTTAAAAAACATTGAAAGTTCATAAGTTTAAAAAAAATGTAACAAGTTGTAAGCTCGTTTTCTTGGATTCAATTTGAATAAAAATAATTTATTTGAAATTTTCTATTACTGTATATCGATAACTTTTTTGTACAGCAAAGTTCTACACATATTTTTAAATACTTTTTCCTTTTTATATTTTATTCTATCCGCTCACTTCTACTTTTATTGAGCCATTGTTTTCAACACTTTCCCAACACAACAACTACATAAAATTATGAAATCACTTTTATCTAAAAGAAAAACACAATATCACATCGAATCACATATTGTAGAATGAACAAAATGTCTTCATTTTAGTTTTTACAAGTTCAAGCTATGTACAATTTTTTACATTGTTTTTACGTGTTGTTGTTTGCGTTCTTTTTTATTTTAAATTTCAATCGTCGAACTGAAGTTTATTTCACTCTTAATATCAAATATACACAAGTCTTATAAAATTTTTCTCCATTTCAAATTTGTTTGAACTCACTGGAATATTCATTTTTAGGTATCTAACTAGACTGTAAGACAAAACCGGTATAATGTGCTTAGATACATGACATGATAATTGAAAAAAATAATAAGAACCAAATACCTAGCCACAAGTAATCTAGGTATTTGGATCATCCCCCTTTAAGAAAGAAGTTAATGATAATTTATAGTTTTAACGACCAGGCTTCAAACTGGATCCTTAAACTTCTGGTCCCACAAAATCTGCACACATGCAGTAGACATAAGGTATAACACTTGCAAACACATTCTAGAACCAATTTTAGCTTCTAATGAAATAGTACTATCTCAGAACATCTGATTTAGTAGTATTATGACATTATATTGACCAAGTTTCTTGGTAAGTAATTTTACAACTGGAGTCATAGCGAGGATATACAGCTTCAAATTAAATGGACTGAGTACAGAAAAGTATTCAGCTTGAAGGACCACAAGGAAAGCTCTTAGTTGATTCTAATTTTCAATGGAAGCCACAGGCATCTATGGATGATGTACGATGATTAGAATTCAGTATTGATACTAATATATCATGAATTTCTACCTTCCCTTAAAGTTGATGATTACGATCAGACTTAACAGAAAGTTATGCTCATTTCTCTAATTTTTAAATATAATACGCCCCTGATTTTTCGTAAAATATTTACTGAAGGCTTGGAAATTCTTTAGAACTTAATAATATCACCCCCCTACCATAATTTTTTTTTATTTTTTAAATGTACTTTTCTTGATTAATTCCTCTCTTTCCGTTTCTCCGTTTCTTCTGCATCATTATTCTCGCCTCCCTTCTACCTCTTAAAAATAACTTTTGAAATAAATGAAAGCAAAACATTCGAATCAATTCAGAAGCCTCTGTAATTTCCCACTTGCAAATATTGACATCAAATTTTCCGTGAAATTTTTGTCACCATTCCATTGGGCTTGTGTCTTTCTGTTATCCTTTCAATCCCTCTCTGTCCCCGTTTCAATTCCGCAGACAAAATTATTTTGATTTTTCCACAAGGAATTTAAAGTCATTTCAAGAACATGCTGCTTCTGCAACATCATCTAGTCATAAAATTCTTCATAGAATTGAATAAGACTGAAGGAGAATGAAAAGAACACACATACACATATATTTTCATATCTGTACATGTTTTCGAAAGATATTTATTCACCTGTATCTGTATTCAAAGGCAGATGTCATGAAGTGGGTATATTTTCTATCAAAAATGTGTCCTAAGTCCTCATCTTTGCAGTTCAATGTGGAATTTATCGTTGTCGTCTGTCGATTATTTTGTCATCTCAACCACCACCTATGTATCTATTTAGTCCCAACCCTACTCTACCCCCTAAGTTGTACACAGTCGCATAGTAATTTTCTCTCTAGATTTCAATTTATTTTGAGATATTGAGAGAAATAAGAGAATTTTATGGGTTTGCTTGTGTAAGTGTGCATCCCCATGAATTATCAAAGTGAGATTGAAAGGATTTCAAATGTTGGATAATATTTGTATGGTTGTCTCTCTTTAGTTTTTCTTTTACCCATCTCTCCGCGGTAATATCAGGGAATTTTCGTGTATTTAAAAAACGTTGCTCACTACTCTGCTCACTTTCCCTCGCCTTTGCTAAATCAATTTTCATATTGTAAGCAAATTACCTCCGTCCACAGACCCGAACCTTTCGGCACCCCACATTTTTCGTTTCCGCGTCTTATCATTTTCTTTGATTGAACGTTTCTTGTTATTCTTAAGATTTTATTGATCTACAGACAATTTTGCTTCCTACTTTTTTCCACTGCCATCTCCTTTTATGTCGCACCCCTCGTCTGGTAGGTTATTACTACTGCCATCGGCACACAGATAAGGGGGTAAGTGTACAGAAGAATACTGAAAGTCAGGTCGACTTAGAAATTTTATGAATTTCTTGTTACATGATGTGAAGTCATGAATTGGTGCGGGGATGGAATTGTCGGCACGATCTGTTGGTGAATGAAACGGAAATGGCAATTTACACACTTTTGATGTCAAGAAATTCCACATGTACAACGCCTTTTGGAGCGAGCTATTTACAAATTTACCGTGGAAAATTGACAAAAAAAGTTTCAACCATCTTATGTAGATACCATTGGCTTTTAAGAGGAATTCCTGAGTACCCTCTCAAGGACACAAGTGTCGAATATTTTAAAATTTACAAACATGACATAAAAATGGGATGAAAGCATATTTAAAAGGGTTGAAATTTGCTTCTCTCGAAAAGTAAGTCTTATGATCAATAATCAACCTGTACATTTTTCTTTTGAAGCTAGCAGAAATAATTAAATGCTGTACATTTCTTCTCTACAACAGAAAAGTCAAGCCCTTCAGGGTGAATTCTTTCCTTTAAATTACAATACCAATAAGGATAGAGATGGAGACAGGTTGGGGTTTGGATGGATATGAATAAATTTCTCCATTATTATAAAGAAATTCCTTGGCATCATATAACAGACAGGCACGACAGATAAAATTACTTGAGGGATAAGGCGGATATCAACATGACTTGAAAATTTACAGTAAAAGAACAACAAAAATCACTCGAATTTTAAAAGGACTCAAAAGTTATCTGCTCCAGAGTCTGGTAAATTCCACTTTAAAAAAAGCAGAAATAATAGGATATTTATTATTTATTGAAAAACAAACTTTCATAAAATCCATGAATTATATAGATTTTGCGAGAATAATCATTCATTTAACTGCCCTTTAATAATCTTTCCAAACTGGTTCTCAAAGTGGATGATATTGTTAAAAATTTTAGGACATTCCTAACTTAGTTAGCTCTTTAAACTTTTGGCTCAAGAACATAAATCCGTGAAGTTTGGAAACCATTCAACAGATGACTGTAATTTGTTGGTGTTGTTTAAATTATTTAGAAGATACTTGAGGCTTAAAGAGGTTTAAAAACCACTGATCTAATTCTTTGATGTAGCAATTTTATTTACTGTTGGGACATAAGCATAACCTCGAAAAAAATTTCGAAACCACTGAATAGATCGGTGGTCGTCCGTTAGAGCTCTTGTGACGATGACAAGATAGGCGCTCATATTACTCAAGAAACCAGGAAAAAGTTTACTAACCACTGAGAAAAGCAGTGACCATCGTTTGGAAGCACTGAGATAATGTTAGAGGCAATACATACCTAGTTCTTTGATTGTTTGTTTACCACCGGCGTACTAATCTATCCAGTTATATAATACGGTGGACTGGAAAGTTTAGGAACCACTGGACTTTTAAATGTAAATAGAAGCTAAAAATCATTACTACTTATTCACTTAGCTTACTATTGCTGACCTAGATCTTTGAATAGGAGCAATTACTCCTTTCAGGACACTTAACTCCCACGAAGATACTAGGAATTTATTCATCTTATATAGATTAGACCATCAAATTTTAACAAATCATTTGAGACTTTTCAAACTTTCAGCACAATGAGTTTCATCCCAAAGATGCAACTTAATTTTTGAACAGGATTAAAATCGATTCAAGAAATTTTTTTGATGCCCTGGTAACTAAGGATGAGTCACGATCCCGAAGTCTCAGGGTTTGGCAATAAAAACAGTGATTGCCAAAGAAAATTACATAAAAATGTGATATATCAACAGTCTATTTTTTGACCTAATCTAGAGCTGTTTTGAGAAAATTTCACAACGAATTTTATTCTGTATTATAAGATGAATACTCCATCCGATTATTTTTTATTTCCTAAACCAAAAGCAGATATCAAAGGAGTAAAGGAAAAATCAATAAGCCACACTAAATAAGCCATTTAAAAGGTGATTTTCGCATTTTACACAAGGTCCTGAAAGGATGGCTATTTTTCTGCAGGTAAATGAATAAGGATTGATTGATTAAGATCCTGTCGCAGCAGAACACTAGCCTGGAACCGTTTGTCATATTGCTTTGGGACAATATAGGTGCAAGGTTGATGCAATTTTGCCCGTCAATTACAGTTTAAGCCGGAAGTACCGGTCATTACTGAAGGATAATATAGAGAAGTAATCGATCTTAACGAGCTTCCCATGCATCCATCTAAAGCTTTACGTTTCAAGATCTTTGCCAAACCTAGATTTTGCAGCTTTTCTCTTCCCCATCCGCGGTCTCGTTGTATATCTCAAATTTTCTGATAAAAATCTATCTACGCTCCTTTGGCAAGGAAATCAATTGGAATAAAACTAAATCAGAGGGAAAATACGTCAACCAATGGGCAGGCTAAAAAATGAATTAGGCTGTCGAGAGAATCGACCAAAAGAAGAATTCTAAGCATGAGGCAAGGAACACTCAGACGGTTTGTTTTTCTGACCATTGGGCGCGGAAATTTTGGATATCATCACAAAAGGAGCAATCGATATAATAGAAAGCCTCGAAGTTAGGAACTTGCTTAGAAGCACTCCACCAAAAACCAGTTAAGACTACTGTTGGCAAAAGGACGTAGAAAGGGTACGAAGGCAGCGGTCTATAGCGGTATCTCTCGAACAATAATTACGCTTTCGTATTCGCTAGGCCAAATCAGATCATAACAAAATCAGTCAGGCCAAACCAGACCAGAACAGATAAATTCCTGTTTAAAAGTTAAAAATTTTCTACTGAATTCGTAGAATATGTTGTGTTATTGAACAACGAATTTAAACAATTTTTTTGATATGATTTAGTAAGATCTGTGCTGATCTATTCCGAAGATATACAGTTACATTCGTGGAATGCTGTCTGGTTTAGTTGTTTGGTGTTTAACCAAGCAATAATTCCGCTTATACGAGTAGAATATATCTTCTAAATGGCTTTTACTCTTTAGTAAAAGAAAGTAGGCAGTTTTCCAGTATTATAACACTACTATACACATAATATCCCTTAATCTTTAAACCCTAAGGGAAATTTATGACAGTGTAACAGGTGGGATGTAAAATAAGGTTATTGGCGTCCTATTTTCGGACAAAGTCAAGCTAAAACCTAAGAAAAAAAAATTGGATTATGAAGATCGAAGAATGCCTAACGAAATATATTTTTTCTACATTCGAAATTGTTTCCAAGAACTCTAGCCGTTATAGCCTTGATTCCTGCTCAAGTAAAATCTCCAAAGGATCTATTAAAAAAATTAATAAAGCCCCAAGGAGAAAAAGAAATCTTTTAGCGAAAATCAGAGTTTCATACTTTGTAGGGAGTCAAAAAAATGTCACTTTCTGTACAAGTTCTGAACCATACGAAACACAGGCACCACCGTATGTAATTATACACCTTTTCTCCAAAAAATACAGAAAATTGGAAATAAAAGATCAGAGCCTCCCTTAAATCTATTTCATCCCACTAAATTCACATAAGAGCTACACAAAATCAATTAAAAAAAGTGACAGTATTCCCTATCACCCGATCCTACAGCGGCTACTATCGCCTTCTTTTTTTCCTTATATATATATTTTTTTCTTTGCTCCTGCTGGTGGCCCGATGTAAACACAATCCACAGGTTTTTTTCACGCAACACTTGGCTATGATGTAGACATAAAAAGCACACTACGTGTCTAGCTATAGGTAGTTAGCACTTCCTTTAGGTTGGTTTTTATTCTTTTTGTGCAGGGAATTCCGTTCACACCATTCACTTCATCACTAGCACCACACATTATTCACTCTATATCCTTTTTCGTCGTATTCCGGTTATATTTGTAAACAACTCGAGTACACTATAGATAGTAAAAATGTAAATTTTTTTCTCGAACGAAAAAAACTACTGATGAGAAAATCCTGTGGAAACACAAAAACTCCTCCGCGTTACCAAAATCTTGATCAGACTTAAAAAGTGCGTTCTGTTTCCCTGTTTCCCCCCTGCCCACTTTAGAGGAGCAGTCGTTCTTTTCTTCGATTAAGAAAATTTTACATCTAAATATATTTTGGGGGAAATCAAGGAGCCTAAGGAGATGGCAACCGTCGTCATACTTTACAGAATGAGAGATGATGGTCCTGCTGATGGATAGAGTACCCGTACAATTCTCGTTTTATTATTTATTATTGTGTTCAATTCAAGGGAAAACAGATGAAAATGGACCAGAAGTGGGTGGGAGAGATGGAGTCTCCATCATCCATCCACTATAACCATTACTGCTCATTCACTCACTGAGATAACGGATTTATTATGTTGAAAATATACAAATAAAATTAAGGCAGCATCATACGACTGGATACAGGCTCTAAAAGGATCCATCCAGCTACAAACAGATAAAGAGAGAGAGAGAGAGAAGGAGAGAGGAAAAGAGAATAGTAACCAATGGGTAAATGAGTACACATAGAACATTGAGAGGTAAATTCACACAATAAAATCCATCATGGGAAATGCTTCACAACTTGCGAGAATGTCATTTTAAGGGGGATGATGAAAGGCAAGTGTAGCACAGGCACAGCAAAGCATTCAACAGCATCTATACCACTGGATCAACCACCCTAAAATCCAGGGTGAAATCAAAGAGAGACAGAGAAAACAAGATGAGCATCTTAACTTACGTTGCCGGATATTCGTTGCAGAAATGATGATGATGATTTGGAGCAACGAAATATACCATCCTAGTCTTAACCCCAGCTAACAACTCTATACTATACAGTTAGGGTAGGGAGCGGAAATACGGAGGTAAAGGTGACAGCATAAATGAGAAAATATTCTACACCCTGAGATATCAGCGCCACTGCCTTTTACCAAAAGATGAAAAGGGAAGATGTGTACAACGATAATGACAACAGCATCAAAAACACGAGTACAACTTGAAACTTGGTGGTGGCTGCAGATGGAACAAACCCTTCTTCTTGTGACCCTATCCCGTTCTCGACCACTACACACTTAAGAAAGGACCAAGTAGTAAGAATTTAATCGCGCGCTAAAAATGTACCACCATCCCCTCCCACCCACATACCGATTGTCCTTTATTCCTATTCACCTTGTCTTCCTCTCTATGGAACAAACAATTTTTGGGTGGAGGATGATGATGATGATGAGTCGAAGGAAACATCGTCTAACCAGGGGAAAGATAGCAAGACAGGTCAGGTTGATATAAACATATAAACTTACTTAGTTGGTGGGGGGAGGGGGAGAATACAATAAAGAAAGGGATGATGGCGTGGAACAGGTGGAGTGGGGTGAGGATTGAGAGGAAATATTGTAACCCTGGCGAAAGATGAGAGAATTTATTGCACCAAAATCGTATCAAATTTTATATGTCATGCTCAGTTCACAGAAATATTTTTTGTACAAATAATTTCGAAAGAGATGAATATATTAATTCGAGACGACATTATAACGGCAATGATGTGCTCTAAAGAATTGCAGTAAGTACAAAATTATGATGAACTGTGGAGGGTGGGAAGGATGCAAAAATCTTCTGTTATAAAGGGAATACATACTGTGACTTTAGTCATTATTCTTTTCAGCCTATTTTATAATATTACAAAAAAAAACCCATAGCCATAATTTTACTTTTGTCGTTGGCAAGTATATATATTATCAGAGAAACTCCTGTTATTTTATGTATAGATCCTTCATTTGCATGCAACTTAAAGTCGGTAATGCGTGATGGTACAGTCTATAGAGATTATGTGATTGCTGTCGCTAGATTGCTAGGGATGGAAGATGCCTCAAGGCCCTCTTAAAAATAGGCCTCCAGAGGTGTTTATACATACCAGATAAAGCGAAACATTCTTCTTGTATACTTCATAACCGGGACCAGTGGAATAGTGAGATATCTATTACGGGTACCTAAACTGGAGCAGAACACTCTATTGGCCGCCACGTTACTATAGATACAAAAATTTTAACTCTTCTCTTTGGGTGGAGTTTGTTTATGTAGGACCCGGAAAGGGATGTATGGTTAAAGAGTCCTGGTATATGGTTGTTCGTCTCCTATGCATATTTTTACAGGCGACTCCGTTGCAGATGTCAGATCCGGGTTCAAGATCTACTCAGACGCAGAATTTGCCTTGCCAACTGAGAACTTGTACCACACTTTTTTAAGCTAAGATCTTGCCCATCATCAGGCAGGAACATTCTAATTCTGTTGATTTTTGGCATTGATTGGTTGATTGCCTCTACCACTGATATCCAGATAAATCACCATATCCTTAGTAATAATTAAACAGCGTCCACATAGGAGAAAATTTGAGATCCTTAAACCCGTTCCGTGACCGAAACCTGCATTAGGGATTACAAACTCAGAAGACTACATTGAGAACGGTGGAAGGGTCTGACAATCTGAAGAATGGATTACGTTCCTGGGCATAAGCACGAGGATCTGAAGAATGTTGTTTATTATTACTACTCTAATGGATCACAGCCAGTTCAACAGTCACCTCGTAAGATGAACAATCCTGGTGCTGACGACATACTTTCCGTTCAAATATCAAGCCTTCCCAGATTCAGGAGGAAGGTTTGGTAGAATTCAAAATAACAATGATGAGTTTAACCCGAGGACAAACTATGCTTAGATAAAAAACCTCGTAGACTTAGATGGCCTAGATAAGTATCCATTTTCACAACGAACAACCATAGAACACTCAATTTTACCCTAACAAAAATCCCGAGGATACTTGGAAATGTGACGGACCTCTACGTGATGCCTTTTAAGGTTAAACAGAAGCTTTCTGCACGGCATATCAGTGACTTCTGGGAATGAAATCAAAATAGCAGACTCTGAAAACAAACTTAGAGGGTCCTTCTTAGAATTTAATACAGTTCAAATAATTCGTTCCAATCTAGATGCACAGCAAAGAGGACCCAATATTTTCCAGTTCAGTTCCTTTAAATCATGAGATCATCCTGAGCTACCAGGAAATCATGGAAGACTAAATATTACACTCAAATATGTAAGCAAATACTCCTCTCTTATACACTTGAATTAATATCGACAATACCCTTAAGCGAAATAAATTTCTGCAATATTGATGGGATGCTATCTCTAAGCATGTGCAATTTTGCGAGATTCAATATTATTATATGGTTTTACACGTAAACGGGACAAAGAAAATAGAAAAAAGTGGGAAGGATTCAAAAGTGATTTGCTCTGATAAATGAGAAAAAGACAGACAGGTGACATGCAGATAGCAGGCAACAGTCATATCCAGGTCATGTCATTTCCGGTATAAATCTTAATTTGTCTAGATGTGTGTACGAACAAAACTCATTCATTTCCTCTTTACAAGTAGTTAAAAATTGTCAGAGGAGGGGATATGAATGAATTTGACCCCCTGGGCTTATACATTAATTTTTGAGAAATTTCCAGTATAAACGTGTTTTTAAACTTAATCCCTTGTGCTGATAGTTACTTCAGAAAGTTGGTAGCATATTCGTCGCAATTATTTTTGAATTTTTGTTATCATATTTTCTCCAATTTTGAGATATTAACAAGCAATAATAATTTTCTCACGAATAAAAACAATTCTTATAATTGGCTGGGATCCGAAAGGGAATTCTTAAATTAAGAATCGAGTATCTTTACTAACAATAACTGGAGGCTATTGAGTGAGTGGAAGACAGTAGAATACTGTCGGAATATATTCTGTTTGCCGTATAGGACAACTACAAGGACCAGTATTATACTGAGGTATTCGGGTCGAGATCCAGCAAGGTATCATACGATTGTACAGGATCGTGCAATAGGTTTAGAGATGGATGGGAACATTTACGAGTCTAAGAAGACTTCAAAATGGAAAATAATCAGGACTTGAATAACGTTTCAAGTCAGTTACCCTGACGGCTATGGAAATACTCCGACATACCCATTTTAAAGGATTTTCAGCCATGATCTGCACTCATGACAACGAAACTACGGTTGCTTTATCCAAAGAGATTCAGATTCAAGCCAAGGGCACATAAAGCACCAGAAATGTTAAGCCTACAGTTTTCCAGGATACTGAAGATATTCTGCTGTTGGACTTCAAAGAACGTAATACCATTGTAAAGCATACCCAAAAACATTACGCATTGAGAAGTATGCGCAATGAGAGCCAGCACACAAAATAATTCTCTTACGCTCTTATATCAAATAGTAGTGGTAGAACTATAAAATTTAAACAAACGCAAATATGTGAAACATCCTTGAACATATTTTTATGTAGAACCGGACAATAACAGCTTTATTTGTTTCATCTAACAATCAAGGTAATTTTTAACGGTGTTGGTATTAAGCTTCGCAGGCGCACATTTTTCTATCTAGCCCGCATATTCCACGCAGTGTACGTCGTATCGAAGCTTTCGTCATTGCACGATCCATGGTGAAAAGCTCAAAGCTTCTTTGACATAAGCGTTTGCCCTTTTTTATAGCTTTGCTCTTGTTTAGTTTAAACAAAATTCAGTTGAGTTTATATATATTTCCTTAATAATGCTAAAAATAATCTGAATGCTTAAATAAGCCATTTTGTTTACCCACGCCGTTGGCCGAGTGGGCTGAGGCGCATGTCTGCAGCTTTTCTCCTCTGTTGGCTTGAGATCAAATCCTGCACAGGCCGTGGCGATATATCTGGGTACCAGTAGTTGAGGCAATTTCTACTGACGGGAATTGTACCTGCGAAGCCACTGGGATGTTGCGCAATATTTCATGGTAATAAAATTGTGTCTCAGTTGCAACATTTGTCAGGTTAACTTCCCAATCTTTCTCTTCCCCAATTTCCCTCCGCCTAAGCTGTGCTGTGTGCATCATAGGGTTGTGCCCCTGAACTTAGGCAATACTCTTAAAAAAATGCAAAAAATAGAGAAGGAACAAACGTTTACGTCAAAAAAAGCTCTGAGCTTTTGACGTGAGCATACTTTGTCTTTTTTGTACCATAACTCGATCATTCTGTCTAACAGCAATTTCAGTAGTTGTTTGCCTTTGGAAGGTGGTGGACGGAAGGGATGTTGTCTTCTTTTCTGTAAAGTGTCATAGGCGACGACATAGTAAGGATTAAGGGCGCTTGTCACATCATACCCACAGTTGCGCTGGAGACTACTGAGGCTGGCACCACTGGATCTGTTGTTTGCGTAAAGAATGGCAGTGAGTGAGGCACTCAGAATGCTGTAGGACGGTACATGGTACAGAAAAGTCCTGCATCACATAACAGAGATCAGGGAATTAAAGATATCCACGGATAGGAAACGATAGCGTGCGGACAACTGAAGGGTCTTTCCAGGATCTTATTACCAAAAGATATTTTCTCATTCACGAAAAGACCCATGAAGAGAGGACACATAAGGATCGACAGCAGTGAATGACATCCTACAAGAGACGGCTATAGAATTTCTCCTGGTTATGGTGAATCACCTGATCGAGGACTGGGTCTTTAAAGAACCCCAAAGTCAGCGGGAAAATATGACAAGCTAAAATTAGGAATTATGCTGTCTAGCAAACCGACCAAAAAAACGTTCTAAACAGGGAACGAAGAACACTCGGATGGTTGTTTTCTCTGGCTACTGGGCACGGAAGCTTTGGATATCACCTCAAAAGGATACGAATACTAAAGACATGCAGACTTAAAATTCATGTAGTATAAATCATAAAAAATTGTTTTCTAAAGGAGTTTAAATTGCACAGGGCCACAAATTCATTTCCTTTATGCAAATTTATTCTTGTGTGGTTTAAAAAATATTGCAATATTGTTCGTCTCATGTCTTTTGGTGGGGAGAAGAAAAAAACAAAATGATATGCAAGAAGGCTTGGAGAACAATAACTCAATAAGGTGAATATTTGGTTATTTGTTCCTTCAAAGATACATGCTGGTTTTCTATCCGAGATATCTAAAGTATAAAAAGTCGTTGTCACGATACTTGATTTTTCTTATTTTTTCTTATAACAGTTTCAAACTGGGCATAGGTTGGGGTAAAAATTTAAGAGGCTGCTAATCTGGGAATCAAAAGACACCTGATTCATACCATTACGTTTCTTGTACTTCGATTTCTAAAAGTTTACAACGATCTTTGCTATTAGCTATTAAAGCTTTGTAACTAATGTTTTTAATTTACCCAAAATCTTCTAAAATATATTTCCTAGTTTCTGCTAAATTTTATATAACTGGTGAATGGTGTCAGAAGTGTGGAATAGGTCCACCTCCTCACTAGATGAAACTGCAAAATTATCCAAACTAAATTAATTAAAAATATTCCCGCTCTTTTTTCTGTTTTGTTATTCCCACGTAAATTCATCCCTCACTATTCAGGAATTATCTAAAGAAATTATAATTCCATCAAAACATTCCTGCGCAGAGAGAGCATCATCAGTTTCTAAGGCCCTTCTCCCTCTCTCTCTCTCTGTATCTATGAACCGACATTTTTCTTTTGAAGTTTTTTCGTTTTTAATAAAATTTGTATATAACAGCTGCCACTCGTTATAACACTTCCATCGGTCATTTTACTTTCAGTTCTACAAAAAAATTTTGTGTTTCCACATCTCAACTAAGATTTAAAACGGAAAAAATGGTTACCACCTCCTTGTAACAAATAAATTCTCTCGTTTTAAGTTGTCCTTATAATCGCTTCGCGCTGACCGGAGCTTTAATCTAAAAAAAATCTCCACCAGCTCCTCAGACACTCACACACTTCAACTTCTTGTAGTGACCAACACCTTGAAAAATAATCGACACTTTCACAGAGAATTCATTTTGTTGTATTTTCACACCAATAAACTCTTCCCTTCTTACTGCTTATTTCCTTTCTCAGGGATGAGAAGACACTAAACAAACATAAAATCACAAATTTCTGTCGAACAAAATTTTCTCAATGGAAAAATAAATCACTTATGGCGCACTCGTCCCATCCCATCCATTGGATTCTAACTATCTTACTTCACTCCGTCAATGGAAATCCGTCAGGATAAAACGACAACAAAAATTCCTATTTTCTTATTTTTGTTGCGGTCGAAATCATGAGAAATAGAACGAGCTGTAGAGACGCACACATTTAATGTGAGCGCTACAAGATAGCGCGCTCAGCTGAAGAGGAAACATTGTGTGAGCTCAACAAGCCAAAAACAGAATGCTATAAGCTCTGGCCAAGGTGCATCTGTTGGGAAGAGATACACACACACACATAAACACCAACACACAGCAAGGACAAAACTACCCTTACCACCCTCTTAAGTATCCCTTTTTGAAAATTGCCATAGGGGAGAAGGGTGCAATGGACTGGTGCAGATGACTGTGAGTGGGATTTTAGGAAGTGGAAGACAGAGAAGACTTGAATACCATGCTACGAGTAGGAGCTTTTATTTAATAAAAATATCCTGGAGCTTTAAAGTTTCTTCGCAAAGTTATTGCAGGATAATTTATGAGGAGTGGTAGCACTGAATCAGTTGTTACTAAATGTGTTAAGGTAACATCTACAGGCAGAGAAATGAGACGGATTTAATTCTCACATACTTGGAATAATGAACAGATGTAGTGACAAAATTTAATTAGTAGAAGATATGCCTATAAAAGACTCTTGCTTACTCAGAACTCTGAAATCTGAAAATTACTGAACAATATATAATATATTCCACAATTGAACCCGATATTTTTAAACACTAATCAGTCATGACAAAGATACGTTCCACATGTGCCACAAATCCTTACAATTCTCTATCAACTAAAACCATAGTTTCAGCGTAGGAAGTTTATATCATTGAGTCAGGAACTGACAAGCATAACGACGTTGAAATACACTCTACAAATATGGCTCATTCCCAACTTTTATACAAAATTCAGTAGAGTTTTTATATAAGGCTATCATTCACACACGTTCCATATGTTCCACAAACCTTGATTATAACTTTATTACCAAAATTTGGTACCACATATTTGGGAGCCAACAAAATTATATGATGTGATGGATCATATTATAATGAAAATACATTCCAAAAGAATCTTTTGAATCAAGAGCACTTATTCCAAAACATAAAAACTTTCTATGAATTTTAGCCAAGACACTATTTTGCATACAAGTGCATATAAGAAAAGGTATCCTGACTACAAATTCAGTTGATTTTGATATTCAGGAATAGGTCCTTGTGGTAAGGGCTAAATGCCCTAAGGGAGAGATTTGGATAATCCTAGAGCAATACTGCTCACTTGCATCGTAGAGCTTGGGCTTAAAAGGATTTGGAATAAAATTTTGTGGAACTATTTTCTGTGTTCTTCACTGCCCCTGGCTATGGTGCATCTTGTAGGGTCTTAACTACATCTACGACTGTATTTCACAATAGCTAACGAATTTGGACACGTTCTGGGGAGATCAAGACGAAGCACGAAGGTGTCCTTTTCCATTGTTAAATCACCGCACATAGAGCTATTACCCTATATATATATATATGTTTCATCGAAACAAATGGCCTGTTACACAGTCCAGTCATCCATGGTGAAATTTTAACAAGCTCAGTAACTTCACATTATTTAAGGGTTCTGATGGTTCTGTGAGGTTTATTTCATGTCATACTTATTCCTGGTACCAAGGTGAGAAAGAAAAGCGTATACATATTCTTTTCAACGGTTTCTGAAGGAGCTGCATGGACGTGGAGGAGATTGAAAATATTCCAAACCTTCTCTTCAATGCTATGTGAATAGTTTTTCGATTCAATAGTGTTACTGGCAGCCAAAAATTGGATATAAAAAATAATTTTTACGAACTTTCTGAGCAGAACTTTTTCATCAAAAGTCAAGAAGGAGTGTGCCATCAATAATATTATACTCAAGGAAGAGATTTTTCCTTCAGCATCAGGATAAATGCAATTCCCCTACAAATTTTTAGTACATGTAAAAAAGGTAAAAACATCGACTACAGAAAATTCAGGATAACAACCTCAAGATGGTTGTACCCGAGAAAACACCCTCTGTTGCAGGGTAGACAAAATACTATTCCAAAAAGGCTGAAAGTTTTTCCCTCGTCCTGTTTGTCTCCTGCACGAAAAAGTCCCAACAAGGGAAAATTTCTGGTTAAAAGAAAAAAGGGTAGCGGAAATATTTTCTCGCAATGTGAATGCGTACTAATACAGAACACTTCATCCTTGGCATGAGTACTTGTAAATGTGTATGTATTTAAGGATAGATAATTTAAAGGAATTTCTTTAGTAGCAAGGGATTGGTGGGAGGTGGCTTGAAAATACATTTCCTAAGCTGAATAAAAAAAGGGGCTGTACTTCCTCAGGCATTTTCATTTCCATCCTTGTTAGAAGTACTCGCTCTTAGAGGAAATCTGGAAATTACATTGAAATGATGGCAGATCAGGTTTTAAGGACTATTTGGAAATATTTATTCCTTAGGAATTTCATTAGAAAAGAAAGCTAAAGCAAAATTAAGGCAACGGTAATTAAAAACGAAGTGAGTGGGGAAAGCGTTTTATAAGCTACTTACCTGCCATATCTATGATTTGTGTTATCCTGGCCAATTTCTTGTTTTGGCCCAGGCGTCACAATAGCTGGATGTGAATTTAATACATGGTGAGGTGGTGTATGAACCGAAGGCAACAGACTTGGTGAAAAACGAAATGAAAAATCACTGAAAATAGGTGAAAAGTTTTTTAGGATATCTCCGAAAAGGATATATCACTTACCTTGATAATGTTGTATTAATTGGTAATGATGAGGGATACGGACTCCTAAAGCTAGATGCTGCTGAGTACACTGATGGAGTATGCCTAAAAAAGTGATGAGAAATTATTAGGGAAAGAAGATTTCAGGTCTTTTGAGAAGAAAAAAATAAAAAACAAACGTTTGTAACATATTGCATAAATTACACAGGGGAATCAGTCTATTCTCTTATTAAAATTACTTATGGATGTTATTGTGAAAAACAGGTAGATAGATACTAACTAGAGTTAGTTAAATAAAGCACCTTGGAGTTACTTCTATTTATGCAACGGATTTCGGAGAGATATCAGAAGTAGCTAAAGCGATTAGATTTCTGGAATCATACCAGCATATTGAGAAGTAGGGTTCTCCAATATATGCTTGGCTTCAGGGTCAATTAGTGTGGTACAGCCTACTCTAGGATGTATTCTATATCACCACATCATCGAAGTAATCCACATACGCGATTCCGAAACTCTCCCATCCAGATGATGATCGTTATCAGAGTTATACCTCTAAATGTGAATTGCCCTTAGCACTGAATAAAAGCTAAATCAGAAATCTCGTCAGGAACAAAACGTGTCAAACCCCATCGTGCACATTCTATGTTTCAAAATGCTCGCAAGCGACATAGCCTGCTTCGCCGCGTCCGCAATTTGGTAATCTGGTACTTGAATCTAACCGATCCTATGCGAGATTTGATTTATCACAAAGTTATGGCAAAAAAAGTTTTTTTTTGTTCTTGATGGAATTTCTGATTTAATCTGCTCTTATAGCTGGCGTAATATCGTTTCAAGCTTGAAGCTTCCTCCTAGCGCATAGGCATCACTCGCTTCCTCCTCGTACAACGCTACAACGCTAATCAAGAGCCACTATTCAAAACCACTGGACCTGATAGTATCTCACAGCTGTTTCTCAGTTTTATTTATCTTATTTAACACTGGAACTACCAAAGGGGTTTGATCACTCTTGACCTCTCTTCCATTTGCATTATTCAGCGTCTTTCTATCTCTGTTTTAAGCAGTTCGGTAATTCTAGTGTTAAACGCTGTCTCTTCATCATTATGAAAACTATTCCATGTTCAACCCAAAAGGAAGAGTCAAACAAACCCCAGAACTACCACCCAATGGAATATCTCTCGATTCTGGCTAAGGACTTCGTGATTGTTATTAAGAGACAATTTAGGAAATATCTCGAGGCACTACTGTTGTGTAGTATACTTCAAAGGTCTTTGACAAAGTCTGGCAGTTAGGCCTCTCACTTGGATTGAAAGCTATTAGCTGTGGCTTTTTCTTCTGATCAGGATCATTGAAAATTTTGTATTGAATTGACCCCTAAACTGCGTATAAGCAGTTGGTGATTTCAGAGTCTGAGAAATTCATCAATTGTTATGATTTTGGACCGTAGAAAATGTCAAAATATACCATTCACACTTCAAAAGCAACCGCTTCAAGAACAGCTACAACCAGATCAAAATCAAGACGAACCAAATTAATTTCAACGCCAACCAAATCAAAATCAAGCACACCTATATAAAAAAACAAGGCCAACCAAATCAAAATTAGCGTCAACTATTTCAAATAAATGACAACTTTTTCAAATACAACCAAATAAACTTCAATAGCAATAATTTTAATATGCAAAACTGTTTGTTATTGAAGTTTATTAGATTAGCAAAATATATTATTTTGTTTAAGTCAATCAAAAACGCTAGACCTTAATAATGAAGTAAAGTTTGGATGTTTGAAGGGTTACAAAAATTAATTATAATAACTCTTTGTTAAACTGGCTATAACTTCAGAATGGTTTCTTCAATCGGCAAATGGAGTTCGTCAATCGATCGGACATGAAAATTATCCGTAAATAAGAAATAATCTCAAATTGAATTAATTTTTTTTTCTTTTATTAAGTGAACTTCACTTCGAAAATCATTTGAAAATGTCCACATGAATAGAAATTTTCGAACTAGATGAATAAAGAAAGGGTTTCGATCACAGCAAATCAATTTTATCATCGTCAGTACACCGATCTTGTGTATCTCAGGGTAGTCATCTTAGCCCTCTTTTATTTTCTTTTATTCATTAATGACTTGCATTCTGCTTTCTGTCATGGTAGGGTCCTTATGTATATTTATAACATGAAAGTTTTCAATATCACGCATAATTTAACTGAAGTTAGGCGCTTGCTGATTTACCTTGTTTTACCCCCTGATGTGTAACTTAACTTAAAGTTAATAAGTGCAGTCGAAATAATTGGCGCCTTGAACACTTTCTGGCATATTCAGAAGGGTATGACTTGAACACAATAAGACAAAGTAAAATATTCTATAGAATTATGGAATGATTAATTTCAAATTTCTATGAGATTGACAGAATTGAAAATTTCCAAATTTAATTTATAATACATGGACAATGAGCAAGGTACCAATTGATCTCCACAACTCGACATATAGTCAAATTTTCGGAGGAAATAAATTAAATGCAATCTTTGAAGGCTAAGATAAGTTTACAGCTACAAGAGCCATCCATTTTTGGAAATATCAGGTATATAAACATAAAGTAGCACAGAATGAGTGCTTTCACCAACCTCAAGAGCATATCTCTGTTTTTAGAAAATAAGCCGGTGGCCGAATTTGTCGAAGACCTCGTAATTTTTTATATCAGAATTTAATACTATTCCCAAACTTCATCTTCAACTTTACTCATACAGACGAGACTTATTTTGTTGAGCTCGACTTCAGAAAATTCACATATGCAGACTCGGTTATTATAAAGAATCATGTTTTATGATTTGACTAGATTTAATTGTAATTGATTGTTTACTTTGCATTGGTTCATATGGGAAAAATGGCAAAATAGTCCTCTACTAGACCAATAGATTTATTAAGATAAAATTGAACATCCTCGGCGTACATATGAATCTTGGTACCATTAACAATATTCGGGAAATAACTAAGTAAAAGTGGCCCTAGTGTACAACCTTGCTGCACATTGTTGGAGATGGGAAGAAAATTAGATAATGTATCATTGACTTTTACCACGTATGCATGTTGAACCAGGGTTGAAGTTCATGTAAATGCAAGTTGAGTTGAAATCAAGTTAACTCGATTCGACCATGCTTTGCTGGCTCAATCGGGTCGAAAGTGGTTTATATACTCGGGTCGAGTAATCGAGTTGAGTTGAAATTTGATAAGTTATTTAAATTATTTTTTGGTAAGCCATTTACGGAAGTAGGTGAAAACTAAGCTTTTCGATTTGACCCTTACATACATTGTAAGCAAAATAAAAGCGTCTAAAAATTGGTGTAATTCCTTCTCGAAATCAAACCAGTATACCCAATCGTCTTAGACTATTCAGAATTTAAGATCGCACGCGATAAATCCATAGATCTGGGAGAGTCATATAAACCATTACATATTTTGTTAGGTTCATTTTTATGACTTGAAAAAAAGTAAAAAAGAAATTTACATGAATCTGTTATCCTCGTTCTAGAGATTCTGATTTTAAAAGAGTCAGGAAAGTGTAAGTATATCATAATATTATTCTAGAAATGTTGGACGTTATAATATTTGTCGGGAAAATTGTCCTCTCTGACCTCGTTTAATTAACAATTAATGCCAACCATGTCAATATTGTTACATCATTTTCCTTCTTTCTATCTATATGCCCTCTATGCATAGAAAATATTCTGCCCGAAATCGATTTCTCTTCCGACGCATTACCTCCAATAAGCAAATCTGAGCTGAGAGAAAACGTGTTAATAATTAATGAAAAAAGGAACAAAAAATAAACCGGGTTCCAATAAATCTCATAAAATCATCGAAATATTTCCCCATTTTATGTCACATCAAGTGCGACACTCATTAGTCCACTTCATGCTGACGAAAGGATCCATCATCTCCAAAACTCCAAGACAAACCATAAGTTTCTTAGGGACGTTCGTTTTATAGGGAAGCCATAAACCAATAAATTCTAGAGGGGATGTGCGCCAGCAGACCTAAGAAACGAACAGCAACGATAACAAGGTATAAAAGCAAGAAAAGTGGTCGTTAAAAATCGATGTGGGTGAGGGAGGATAGAAGTTGGTACAGTAGGGATCTTCAGCAATGTGCAAAGGAAATTCTCCTTTTCTTATTTCACCGCAAAATTAAATAAATTAAGTGAAAATCTATTTATTAGCCATCGATATGGAAAATGCCTTTGAAGACAAGGTTCTGATTCTGCACAGGTATATGAATTGAGGGTGTAAATAGTGTTCTTCTTATTCAAAACCACTAAAGACTGAAATTCATCTGAGAGCACTGTTCATAGTCAGAATTAAGCTAGTTGCATTGGGATGATGCCACCCCCCAAGCAAACGGTAATACCTATACCATCTCCGACTTTCCACACAATAAAGAAATGGAATTTAATAAACAGAAGAAGTTGAAATCAATTTATTCCGATTTTCACGTTTTTTTAGTCACGAAAACGAATTTTCTTCTGTTTTCCCTTTGAAGGGATACAACAACACCAGCTGAGGCAGTGGGAATAACAGTACGGGTGCGGGAAGTACCATGGCACAAGCAACACAGGTCCTTTGCTTTTTTCTTCTTATACTTCGAATGGAATTTCTGTTCATCTTGTAGTATATGTTGAACTCTTTTCCTAGATTCATTCACATGTGTAGAGAGACAAACATCCGCAAAGAATATATGTGCATATATGTACACAACAATATGGTGTAGGTCAAAGCGTAAAGCCCGTGCACACATTGTCGGAAACAACTGTCATTCATGACAGTATTCAGAAGCGGTCCACAAAATACATTCAACGCCCCACCTCGATCCTTTTTACAAGAATGCAACGTCCACCACTTTAACTGAATTTTTACTCTGATTTCCTCTCGATACTTAATTGAACAAAAGAAAATTACATAGGCAACAGGAAAATTGAATTGTCCCAAATAGAAGGAAGTCTTAAGACAACAGACCGGAAAAGAAAAAGAAACTGAAAATGGAAGAGGAAAAGGAAGTCTCACTGGCAGTAAATGGAAAGAATTTAAAAAGGATATTAAATTGCATTTTAATGGCGCACACACACATTAACAAGGAAGTAAATATTATTCACTTTGTTCTCCTTAAGAACGTTCTGTAATTTCCGAAGCAACCAAAAGTATCTACGGTGGCTAGACTTCTTCTGCAACGGAAACAGTCCATTTCCATCAACCCCACTTTTGAGCGACAGCTTTTCAATTCATTGTTCCATTTACATTAGACAATGTCTGCATTTTTTTATATTGTGCACCTTGTTGTTTTCTTTATATATAATAACTTTTTGAGCTCAGAAGAGATACATAATATGAAAAAACGCCAATTTAATTTGGACACAAATGAGTGAGACAAGGGTTTCTTTCAAAAGTTTTGTTAATTTCTTGACCAATTTTTGGAAGAAGACCAAATTTCCGGAAAAATCAAAGTAGTTCGTGATGTGTAGTGATATAACACAAATCTTATAAATTAGTGAACAACTGGGTAGACAATATTTACACTATTTAGGCAGCGCTTAAATCTTTTCTACTCTTGATCGTGTTCTTTGGCATCGTGAGTTTCCTAATCTCTTTTAGCATATTTCTATGTCCATATTCAAACCCTAACAAGAACCACATATCGCACCTCTGCATCATGATTATCGGCTCAGCTACCATTTTCTTCACAAAGCAGTCCAGTGGCATAAGCTCCACAAAAGTTTGTAGTGCAATTGTCGATGTCGTGCGAAAAGCACCCGTAAACCCTATATAACGATTACCTGTTATGCCTTGGGCCACCACACCTTCGTTGATCTTGGCTAGGCACCTCACCTCATTTTTATTGTGCAACACCATCTTGGCTTCCTTGATCTTTTCCTCAACAAGACATTTACAGTTCAGCTTCGAATCCAGGTATACACCCAAATCTTTGTCCTTCTTGGAAGTCTTTATCTCGAATCAAAAAAGCACAAGTAGTTCAAACTTCAGACCCTTTATATTTCTAGTGAAGACTATCATTTCTATTTTGCTTCAGTTGATAGTGAACCCTGTTCCTTACACCACCCTTCCACCACTCGGAGAACATTCCTTATGATATCAGCGGTAGTGGACATGAACTTGCATCTTCCCAAGAATGCTACATCATTCGCATAGCCAATAACGTGAGCGCCCGCCCCTTCAAGTCTCGATAATAAGGAGTTAATTGTGACATTCCACAGAAAAGTAGTTAATACTCCACCCTGTGGACACCCTTTTAAGATTTCTCCCCTAACGCCTGCGTAACTGATTGCCCTGTTTCTAAACATGTTATTCACACATGGCACCACCATGAATTTTTTTCAAAAACATTTTCGATGTCTATCAAAGAGGTCAAAGCTAGTTCGGAAACTCACCCGAAAACCTGACTTAAAAAGTAGGTAAATAAATTTGCACCGAGCAAGCGCCATGATCTCTTGGTCTTACTGCGGCCTTAGAGGCACTAATGGCCTCCTACCATTATATCTTCAAGTAAAAGGAGAGGCCACAGTAAATGCAATGACACTACAACCGATGAACATCTTACGTATTAATTCGATGTTCAATCCCTTGCTGGATATTATGCCAAGAAGGTACAACTTTTAGTTGCTATTCATGGTGATTTTAAAGCATTCTGGTGACATAACCTTAAAAAGGTGTGGAAACTGGTACAATAAAACAAAGTCACTTTGACGTGAAATGTATGAAGCCATGGAAGTTTTAATGGAAAGCAGACTGCACACTAGCTTACAAAGAACAGGGCAGAATTCACCATCACCCAAATCTTTCTGTGGTTATCCAAAGAACCATTTACTGAGGGGTCAAGGAAATATACTCCAAGTTTACAATAGGAAAAGAGGTTTATTATCTCCCTACTCACAGGAGGACAAGATAACGATGAAGATCATCAACTGGCTTCCTGACTGAACAATGTCCTTTAAGTTACCATTTGAAGAGTAGAGGGTTTTTTGAGAGTGGGTAATGCCAGCCATTCCTGATTCTTCCACCTATATTAAAAAAGCCTATCCCTGATTCCGTCTTTGAGTACCACAAATTTTGATCCAGGTAGTAGCACCTGTACCTGATTTTACACCGTCACACAAGTTACAGCGTACGCACTCTGTAGTTATCCAAATTTTTTGAATTCATAGAATCACATGTGCAGTTCCAATTTATTTAGCATCTGGCATCTCTAATACTAAACAAACAAAGTTATGGTCTAGCATGCCAGGCACGTAGGACAGAATTTTTCCACCCGATCTCCCTCTTAATGAAGCTACTGCATGAAATTTATTTGATCCGTGACTAATGACTATTCTTCATCCCAGAATCAGGGAAAACAGACTTCCGAATTGTGGCACTAAAGAACCAATCCAGCCACTTTGTAGGAACACCAATGGTGTTACTTTCTAAACGCGAGCTCCATACACAGCATCCTACCATAAATCATGCGAACAGTTGAAATTAGCACCGCACGGGATGCTGGGACAGGTTAAGTGATTTAACCTGTTTACTGTCAGCCTAAAATGCTAGAGAAGTTGCCGCCTAAACAAAAGCAAGGTAATGCCTAAACGGTATGGTATGACATACACGTTACCAGACCACTAATAGATGTCTTTAGATTGCGGCAACACCATACAGTAGGGTTCCATCACAGATTCAAGTAGTTGCAGAGACTCCACACCTGACATACATAATCACTAGTTTAGACTGACGAGGTGAAGTGTGCGAACAGAAGAAATATTATAGTTAATGAGAGTAGCTATACTGTTCTGACTCAGTGCTTGGAGTTGGGTAGGCCTAAGTGCGCGCGCGCGTGCGCAAGTATACCGATTAAAGTGGGTGGTGGTGTTGGGTGATTGAATCAGATCAAATTAAATCTGTTTATTGCGCATGCGCAACACGCCGACCTCACCTCAAAATCATTAATTATCGTCCAATTAGACGACCAAATGTCGCTGGGATTTAAGGCGGGCTCGACTTTGTAATACCAAACTGAGTGAGCACGCAAAAATTTCATAATTTTGTCGTTTTACTTGTAAAAAAAAAACAAGACAGCAACAACAACAACAACAAAAAATTAACTACGGATAAGAAGCATTTATTACGCGATTACCATACCCGTCATGACTCGGCTATTACAGGAAAAAGCTGTCTGCAAACTAATAGCTGTTCCAATAGCACTAATATAGACGTTCTATCGTGCTAGATATAAACCACCGGAAACATCAAAAAAGACCGTTCCATCTTCATTACACCGGCAAAAGTACTGGGGTTAATACACATTGGCAAAAAGAATCCATAAAAATCGGCACAATTAAAATCTACTTTCATTTAGGATCGTCTTCTTTTTTCGAATTTCAAATGCTAGACATGTGCTGGGAAAATTTTAACATGCACAGAGTGTCATAGGAGCAGTTTTTCTGTTAAAAAACTACCGACAAAAAAAATTAGCCTAGAGTCGTTAGTTTTACCTTCAAGATTTAGAAAGAATTCACCGACGTGCTATAAGATCACGACAATTCAACCAACATTGACTTCACAGAGACCGGGAAAATTATTTCTAGAGAAATTTGCCTCACTAGAGAGTTGTGGGAAATGCTAAAGAATTGTTAATGTGTGATGAAATGTTCCGCGATTAATCTCAATCCACCCTGAGGCGGCGGCGACAGCCATTCAAAGTATTAAATTGTAGTAAAGTTATTGCTTGGTATTCATCCGGAAATGGGATAAAGTTAAAAATATTTCGGCTATTTCTATTGTAAATAATTTAAAAAGTTGTCCTGCAGTGTGACGTATTTAGGGTTTCTTTAATAGAAGAAAGACTTCGCATAACTTCAACATGTTTATTACTAACTGACTTACATGTTACATTACATGTTGTTTCTTACTTACTACCCAAGAGAGAGAGAGCGAGGGAGAGTGTGTTATGGTCTACAACGACGAGGGATTTAAAATTTACTTCCCATATTTTGTTCTTATCTCCTCTATACTATCATCAACCGGCTTCTTGCAAGTGTGTTTCTGGGTTATATACATTATGGGCCTTACACTGCCGAAAGTACTGGCACGATCAGGATTATGACCCTGCTGAGATTCTCAGGTTGGGCTGGAGCACCCCGCATCTTTCAAGGCTTCAACAATGTTGAACTCTTAATGACCTGGTTCATGAGGAAGCGTTTCAACCTCGGTCTTTATAAGCAATAAGAATTTCGACTCCTCTATTTTATTTCCAAAGTGTAGGATCGCAGTGTGTTAGAATTTTACAAACACTTTTCCACATAATATCGCCACATAACCGCACTGAAATCGGTTTATCCGTTCTGAAGGTACGCCATAGACAGACAGACAAAGGCTTTAAACTAATAACACCCCTCTTTCCGCGCCGGGGATTAAAAAAGGGCCTCAGTGAAGATGACGCTCTCTCAGTGATAGTTCACCATTTTTGCCTTAGAAAAATGTAAGGTGTTACAATACAATAAATCCAAACGAATTGTAAGATATACTTATACAAATATGATTTGGACTTAGCGGACTACAAAACTTTCTTAATATCATGCCCGATATGGGACTGTAAAAGAGGACGGAACAACCAATTCTCCCAGAATCCATTGGTAAGTCCAAGTACGATATGAGTTAGAGGATCGCACCATCCCTTAACCACTAAACAATAATATTCTAATCAAAGAAGCCTTCGATAGTAATACAAAAAGGTCTTGACTGAGAAACACAAAAATTTTTATATTGTTAGACAGCCACGCTCCATTGAAGGCACTCAGTAGCTATCAAGTTAGCTCCATGTTAGCCTAAAATTATAGGAAAGCCCAAATAAGTTAGAACGATAGAATTTAGATTAATTGCCCAGAGGTAATGAAATATTTGATTCTGTAGAAAAGAGGGCCCCCTGGTCCCAGAAGGTTTACCGGCTGGAGTGGAGTGGAATGAAATTCGGGGACTGAGACAATCAAAACTCTTCATGAGGATGTTTTTATCGAAGGCTCAGTTGAAGAAATATGCATGGTTGGTTTGTAAAATTTAGGGAAAGCTATATGGACGTCGATAATGAACCTTGAGTACGACCAGAGAAAATCTGCGATCCCACATCAAGAGTACGGCTTGTTGCTAAGCAATTGGAAGTATCTGCCGCAAATGTAAACAGACACCTTCTTAAAATGGATACGATAGATGACAAAGATAGGTAGGTGTATTCCCCATCATAACCTACGGAAGAAAAGAGACTCGAAGAAGAGGTAACATGCGACGAGAAATGAATCCTATGCAGCAACATTCATCGAGTAGTACAATGGTTGGATGTAGCTTAAATTGCTAGGCACCTTGCTAAACCTGCACCCCCAAGGAATATAATGTTGACCGTTCGTTACACCACGGAAAAAGGGGTGTATTTTCGATTCAAAAAAAAAAAAATAGAAACGATGCATGCGGAGACATACCGTAGAGAGCTGTACAAAACACAAACGTCGAAAAAAAAACAATCAGCTTCTGGTAAAAAATGGCACCTCCTATTGCTCTAAGCTTACCGACAATCGCATTTGTCACAAATGGTTACAGTCTAAAGTTATAGAGCTGGGTTTCGAAAACCTCCCTCATCCACCGTATTCATCGGACATTTCATCGACAGATTTTCACTTGTTTTGCAGTTTGAAGAACCTTATCGGGAACAAATCAGTTGCTGACCGACGACGCGATAGAAAGGAGTTCCTATTATCTAGGCCGAGCGAATTTTACAAAAATAGAATTTTTGTATTCAAATTACATTAGGAGAAAACGATTGAATGTAATATTAATTATTTTGAGGAGCAAAGTTAATAAAATAAAATAAAAAAAGTTTTGGATTTTCCGCCTTAAATCGGTAGAGCTGATAAATTATGGGACCTTTTCTTGAATTTGATGATATGATGTGATTATAGATACACACAAAAAGCAAAATTCTATTCTATATTCAAAAAAACAAAGTCTACCATAAAATTATACAACAATCACGATCATAAAGCAAAGTAACCTCCAAGAAAACCAAAAGAATTTTTTATTGTCGCCTGTGGTTTAACGTGACGTAGTACTAGAGCGAACATAGTTGATATCTATGTAATATGAAACGTCACTCCATGCCGTGTATTGCTACTTAACGGTACCTTTTTATTTGCATAAATCGATCACTTAAATCGATCTACATGTCGTAATTATTTCTGAGTTGAGATTTTCGTCCAATTTGTATTCTTTTTTTTACGATTTTGGCATTTTGTTGCAGCGTACAATCTCTAGTCCTTATTTCTAGATGGAATGTATAAACTAGAAGTTGATTTGATAGTATCTACTATCTCTTGGTTGAAAATTATGCTAAATGATATGCCATAGTTAAAAGAAAAGAAAAAAAACTTACCACGACGCCACTTGAGACATATCCGGACTCAACATGGAATATGGATACTGACTGGCGGGAAATGGATATATCGCAGGTCGTGTTAGCCCTGAAAAAGAATAATAATAAATTATTAAAAATTTGAAACAGGGAGAATATAAATAAATATGTTTGAAAATTGAGCTCACATTTATGGTGTCTGTAAGATTAATTTACCAATTATAAATGCAGAGATAATCTGTTTTCTCGCACATAAACCCAATCAAGGATAAAATCTTTGTTGGATTTTAAAACTTTTAAATCATATATTTTCATCGCTATTTTAATTTACTTATTAAGGGATAGTTTCCAACTGATTTGTTTCTTGATGGGTCTAGATCCAGATTGGTATGAATTTCAAACTATACAATTCTTGTAATGCCCAATAGCTTCCAGGGATTAATTTGTTTCTAAGCAGAAAATCCCCAAAATTTAGGAGACACTGGCGTTGGTTCGAACCCCGGATCTCTATCGAACCATTTGAATTTATTCAATTTTATATAGTTTGCGACGTTTGTGATAATCAAAGATCTCATAAGAGTATTCTCTGCATGTATGTGAAATATAGAACCCTCTGCTAAAATACAACGCTTGCTTACAACAAATGTAATATTTGCTCCGTAAAGACGACACGTTGATTTACAAGACAAGATGAGAGATCAGTTTAGACACGCAATTATCCTGTGTGATGCGAGTTTAGTTCTACATTGAGATGTTAAATCTATATCTAATCTATATCTCACGGAAGTAGTCACGTACTTTATCATGTCATTTATGATTCGGAGCCTTATTTTACTCCAAAACTAAACCACTGATGGAATTTGAACTACCGAAAAAAGGTTCCAATATGAAAAAACAAAAAAGGGGAAATAGAGAACACTAATAATAGCCATGAATTTGAGTCAAAGGAACATTTATTCATTCGTAAAGCAATACTAAATAATTTTTTTACGATAGGATAGGGTTGATTAGTTCTGGTCCTTCCGACCAGATCTTTACACATTTCAGCGACCCACATTTCATGTCTAAATAAACAGAAATAAAACTGGTAAGGACAATTTCTTACAAATAAACCATGAAGTCTCCTTGATATCAGAATTGCTGTACATCTTACAGGATATCAATAAAATTCAATTGGTCTTAAGATTTATCTAGAGTCTGGAAAAAGCTTGAAACGTCCTAGAAAACACCTCTAGTGTACAAAGATCCAGCTGTATTAGGTATTTTTCTGAATTCTCTCTCTATTCTACTCTTATCTAATTCAGCAATTTATTTGTTTTATTTGAATCGTGAAATCGACTACAATAACTGAGTCCTGTAGTGCACCCAATTCCTAAATTTTCAAGGAGCAATAAATCTGTGAAAAGAATATTATTCGACTAGTATCCAAGAAGCATAGTAATATCTATCATTGTATCCCCCTACACAGTACGCTTTTAAAGTAGAAAATATTTAGATCCCCTACTTATGCACTCCCCTGCCTCACCTACTGCTCTAAAATGGTACAATCTGATTTCCATTCCAATGTTTCAATATTTTTGAGACGCATTTGAAATGGTGATGGGCTTATGAAAGGATCCAATCCACATTCTATCCCCCGTTTCAAGTAATGAGAAACACGCTTATTTTCAGTTTTGATGATGATGATGATGATGGTGAATGAACTAACGAAATAATTCTATGGAGGAGTTTTTTTTTCATTACTATTCACTGCGTATTCAACTATCTGTTAATTCAGGATGTTGGTTGCCATCCATCTCCTTCAACACCCACTCACTAATCCATTCGTCGACCAAATCTCTTGTCATGCTTAATTCATAGCAGGAAAATTTGAAAAAAGTAAAAAAAATAAATAAGCAAAAAAATCAGGAGAAATTATTTTACTGGTGTAATTATATCGCGTTATAATAGCAGCACTAGGTAGGCTTTTCAGGAGAGCAGGTAGGGTGGCAGGGATTGTGAAGGGGTGAAGTGAATGAAATTATTTAATTGCGACATTTTTAATGCAATTCAGTGTGCCAATGCGCCAAGGGTAGTTGCTACCCATACTGCATAGTATTTCACGGAAAAAGGGAGAAAAAAATTATTGAATGAGAGCTCCAGGAAAAATAGGGAAAAAGAGTGGAACGTATAATAACCCTGAGTTACAGTATAGTATGGTCGGGGTGGTGTAAAGTGAGTTTCAAGTTCTCCACAGAGAAAAAAGTCTTTTCACTTCTCCCCATCCCTTTTTTATGGTGAAAAAATTGCAAAATGCAAATAGGACGGCAGTTAAAAATTACAAGCAGAAAAAAGGAATGCAAAAATTATATCCACTCCTTGCACGCCCTGAGCCCCCGTTCCCATGAAACTCCTGTATACATTATTCCTTCGGAATAAAAAAAAAATTTCCACTCTTCTTTTTTTTTTTGAATGGAAATAAATACATGATGCAATTTTAAAGCATTTTTGAGATTTTCGCTCTACCTCCATCAGCCACCTCCACTACTACCTTTTGTGTTGACGGTAACTACCGCAAGTACAGGCATTAAAAGGTAGTCATTCTGTTTTAGTCCATATATGTGCTGTGGAGAAGTGCACATTTCCTGATCGGAAATTGTTCTCAGGATTGCGCGCGTATAATTCACTTTTTTATTCAATTGTTCAATTCAAATAAAAAAGGAGCAGGGTTGCACAGCGTATGGGGTAAGGGGAGTGTTATGAATGCAACCAACATTACATGAAGATATAAAACAACTGTGAAATTAGCGAAGGATGTATGTGTATCTGAATAGAATCCTTTTTTTATATTCACGAATAGATTAGACTTAACTTGGACTGCCAAGCATTAGCTGCACTAAGGAGAGCATTGCAACAATTTATTATAGCCAAATGATTGTTCCAATAAGACCACAAGAGTTATTTGATCGTGGTCAATATTACCCCTTACTTTAGAGAAAATACTTATTGGCCGAAAGTATCTCGACCCGATAGTATTATTGCTTTTAGATATGAGGATATCTTTAGCGGTCTTTCGTTCTTCGAAAAATGCGAATGTAGTTGGCATCATTCATGTCAACATCTTCAGATTTGTTTGAATCAACAGCTGAAAGGACTTTATGGTAAGTGCCTCCAAAAAAAGTGCATTTCTGGAAACGGTTATAAGGGGTTATACAGAGTGCCCCAGATCTAAGTAGTCAGTATTTATGAGGTGAAAGTATACAAAAAATCGTCGTTAAAAACCTTAAAAGTAAAGCTGGTTATTTATGTAATACAGTATTATCTATTAAATATTTACATACAGTTTTTATACATGCTATGTATTGTATTTGATGTAGAACTTTTCAACAAATACAGTTTTGTATTTTTTAAGAATTAATTTGTATCTCAGTTAATTTCTTTCTGCAAAAGTTTAAGAAAAAAAATTAAGTATTTTTATGGCGAATTTGATTTACAAAAGGTTTAACTTGATATGACAACGATTTAATTGTATGTATTTGAAAACAGATCAATGTGATTTGCAAAAATTTTAATTTGGAGAGCAAAAACAGTAGAATAGATAATTTTCAGACCCTTTCATTTTAGGTTTAACTGTTTTTGGATTTTACACTTATATTATTTAGATGGAATAACGTTGTAAGGTCTCGAGTTACAAAATTACGTAACTTCAATTATAATATGGGGATGTTCTTTCTAAAAATCACGCAGACAAAAGTGACCTCTCTAAGTGTAACTGTATTTTTGCCACCTATGGTTGCATAGTCCTTGTGCCGTATTAGGTTTTTTAAGGTATTGCGTAACCTCAGGAGACAATTCTATGATGTACACAGCATAGCTTAGGCGGAAGGAAATCAGGGAAAGGAGATTGGGAAATTTTAATCTGACAAATGTTGTTAGTGAGCCACAATTTTTGGCAAGAAATTATTACTGCGCAACATCTCAGTGGCTCCACAAGTACAATACAGAATTGCCTCAACCACTGGTACTCAGATAAAAGGCCGTGTCCTATGCGGGATTCAAACCCACGCCAACAGGGGAGAAAATCTACAAATGTGGACCTCAGCCTGCTCGATCACCGACGTGGGTTAAATTCATTTCATTTAAATTATATGAAAACAATAAATAAATAATATATATATAGAGACTAAAACGAGATTTCTCGTTTTCAGCCGGGGATGAATGTCATATGAAAATGAGACTTATAGTTGTTGTTTTCAGATAAAAACTGGTGTTTAGAAATATAATTTTCTTCTAAAATAAAAGCGCTTTAAAGTAGATGGATTAAATTTTTCGCACAGATATTTTATTAAAATTAATGGCAGCAACAAAACCGAGCAACCCCTTCAGAGGATTACCATATAAACCATGTAATTTGTTTTATATTTATTTTATCGTATGCATTGTTTGTGTTCTAGAAAGTTGTTTAGAATAAGATTATCTAAAATATATATAGTATAATAAATATTTAAGTATCGTTTATCATGCTAAAAATATATTATATATGTATATAAGGATAAGCAGTCGCGGACAATTATCTACTTATGGACGTTTTTTTCTTTTACATCTAGGATATTACATAATTGGTTTTTTTTATTTCTCACTCTGATCCCTCCCCCTTTAAGTTGATTAAAACTCTTATCTTTGTCAGATTTACAAACAAACTCCACAGCTTACAATAATTCTCTAAATTTTTCATGATATACTACGCAGGTATACGGCTATCGGATTATCGGATGTAAGGACTACGTCGTCAACATA
>QYTT01088403.1:8118-35422 GCA_006980735.1 Dasypogon diadema | reverse complement strand
CACTGACAATAGTTATCTTTACAATGCAAATTGAAATCTCACTGCCATTTGTGATTTAATCGTCAAGCCGCCCGTACACTGCTCCTCAACGTTTATGGATATTTCATGCACACAATTGTCAATGAGAAAAATAATTGCGATATTTTCATTGTTGGAAAAAACGTTCCATTTCACGACAAGAATTATTACCATAAGTTGTTCGGCATACCTTAAATAATGGTGGTATCACCACTCGGCGGTCTACACTTAAGTGGCGACATTAGACTATGCTTTTTGCTTGCACCTATCCAAAGGAATAGGTAACCATGTTTTGGGAAGACCAAATCGGCAGAATGCATTACAAAAGCAAAATGGGGATCACTTGCTTTAAATGTGCACTTAAGATACACACAATATCTGTCGCACTATTAGCAAAATTACAGACTCGGTGTGATAGTTTCTATAGACGGTGTGGAAATGCTTTCACCTTGAGTGACTATTTGGATGTGATTTCATGGATTTGTGCCATTGCATTGTCAGGATAGAATCCAAACAGATGACAAATCGATGACAGAAAAAGTAATTAACGGTTCTCAAATCTCTCTAAAAGGGACACAAAACAACCAAGGGGAATGGAATGAAACCGCATCCATCAGCATCTATTAGTTCTTCACGATTTAACTGAACACCCTCTTTTGATGATTCGCTGGCTACCCTTCGAAATTTCCGTGTTCAAGCTCAGCATGCGTGCAGTGCTTACTTTGTACCCCTAATTGTCATCTAATTCCTGTCCCTTAAAAAACGTGTTTTTTGCCGTAATACATCCCTCGTTGACTGGGAAATCCACTTGAACTACAAAAGGAGGATGAGTTCATCTGATGTTGACAATAATGACAAGCTGCGGAATAGATTTCCGCCAACAGAAAATCAGGGATAAAAGAAATCGATTTCAATTTCCAATCAGTTGCCAAGATAATCTGTTTTAGTCCTTTCCTTCTCAGGTTCTGGTGATGTTGGTGAGGCTTCGTTAGGTACCTGTTAGTATGGCGTAAAGAACAAACCAACAGGGTTATAACTTTTACTGACGACTCTAATGATCTATTTAGAGTTCGAAATACGTTGTTCGTCATCATCATCCTTATTGCTGGGTATGATCCATCATCGTTTCCTTCTTTTTATTGGTGACCTGGTAACCAGAGGACCATGTGCTGCTACCATTATCAAGTGCATGCGCTCATCCATCCGTCCATCCACCTAACTAGATAGCTATGGGAAAAAATTTGTTTATCGACCCTTTAGCCCTTTTTCAGTTCTCCGCGGCAGTGATCATCTCATCCCCCACTCGGGTTTTTTCTTTTGGTGCAATTTTAAAATTTCGACTTAGCTCCGAAATTAAGCTATTCATGTGAATTGGACCGAATGAAAGGGATCACAGTGCAGATGTAGAATTTTTTCCCCCAATTCCAAGGACCAATGCATCAACACCAGCTGGGGATTAAGCTTTCAAAAAGATAAAGCCGGGGAAAAAGAAATAACTGCCGTATGTCCTTTTACTGAGAAGACTATTCCAGGCACCCTATATGACATTGTCAAGTTATTTTGTAATTAACGTGAAATATTTACAATTAATTTCGAGTAAAGATGTAAAACTTTTTTTCCATTTAATTCCGAATAAAATATGAAATAAAAAGGTATATACGGACTTACAAGACTACGATTTTTACGAAAAGTTTAAGGTATTCCGCACTTAGGGTACATGGAGCATTTTGTCAGATAGTTTTGATGCACAGTTTACAGACTACAAGGTTAGTCAAGTTTTTTCTTTGAATCGTCATTTTGTGACGTCACTTTGGAACTTTGTTTTCACAGTTTGTCAATGGTGACGGTTTGGCGATAAGTGACAATACAGTAAAAGTCACATATTTTTTGCTTGCTTCCAATTGGAATGATACCAAAACAATGTATCTTTTTCTTCTTCTAGCAAAGAACTAAGTTCAATTTATGCAGAATGACGTCACGATTTATATGTCAAAATAAAATCTGGCTTGTAGTCTATAAACCATGGTTTTGATGTATTACGTGTATTACGCTTTTACGAGAGGTGTTTAAAGGTGGTTTCAGAAAAAAATTAATTATATATTTATGATGCTAAAGGGGATACCCTATGATGCATATTTATAGTCATTGTAAAAGTACAAATAAAAGTTGTCATCATTACTAACACCGGTTATTTTTCTAAGGGGACATTGGAAAGATTTAACCTGACAAATGTGTAAGTGAGCCACAATTTTTGGCATGAAATTAATGTGCAACATCCCAGCAGTTTCGCAATTACAATTCTCGTCAGTAGAATTGCCTCCATCACTGGTATCTAGATATATCGTCGCACCCTGTGCAGGATTTGAACTTACGCCAACAGAGGAGAAAATCTGCAGACGAGCGCTTCAGCCCGCTCGGACACTAGCGCGGGTGGCTATAGCAACCTTCATAAATATTAGTCGTTGTTTTTCCACTTAATGACATACGATTCATGAGATTCTCCGCAAATGGTCCACCTTTCTGCTTACTCTCGAGGACTCCCTCCAAGGCATCTTTAGACATACTATAGTAGTTCATTCTGGACAACTAAATTTTCAAAATTTTTTGAAAACTATGTTAGGACTCCAGAACTTAAATTCGGGATTTCTGTCTTTGATTCCATCGTAAATAGAGCACATTGCTTCCCACTGAAACAGCCCTACCTATCTTTTTTCACCGAAACAGAAACCCCAAAAATTTTGGTTAGACTCATGTCTTTTTTGATTATTGCCAAAAATTCTAATTTATCCTTTTTGCAAAAATAGTTATCACTTGCCGGTTTCTTCGATCATGATCTTCTTTTTCTCACATATACCATAAACACCTCTCGACAGAATAACCAGATTGGAGTAGTTGTGTCTTACTTTCGCAAATTTTCGCTGTGTTGAGGAGTCCAAAGAATATCAACTCAATGGGTCGGGCCTTGATCATATACAGACTTGGTTCATAAAGCTAGTGCTGAATCTTTACGTATATACTAAACTGTTAAACTAGATCTTACTGCAAAAGCATGGGAAATTGCAGGCGTTGTCCCTATTCCTCCTTAGACTGGAATAGGATTTCATCATATATGGGCTGACTTCCTAAACTCGACAAATTACTCAGCATGAGAATAAAGTGTGTACGCCATTCACTGAAGATACCATGGATATTAGTAGTGAACTCCTCATTCCTAAGAAGTATTTGGTTTGATAGCATTCTACATTTTATATGGTGGCAGATGTAGAATAAACTGCTCTTTGGCATGTTCTATTCATAAGTTGAAAAGACGATCCTGGAGAATTTTCTGTGGCAAGAGATTAAAGTGGTCGTCATACTTGCGGCTGATATGAGGCCAAACTTTATAGGCCAATAAAATTAACCTCGTTTTTAATGAAAACGTTGAGGTACATTTGTGAATGGAAAATCAGGTTCTCAATATCACGAGGTTCACTCTCACAAGTACAACATGCATGCACAACAGGATTTTTCATTGAAAAGGTTTGATTTTTAAGGAATCGATGTAGAAGTATTCATACACATTTAATGTAGGCACTGGAAATCACACTTAGGCAAAAGGGCGAGAAAGGCCAGTGTGGCTATTTCGACCTGCCGAAGCGCTATTGCTAATGATTGGGAGCTCAAACGAGGGATGTATACCAATATCGATGTCAGGTCACAGTAGAATCTATAAAGGTGGGCGATCTAACATGGGAGGACGCAGCTTTTCCCTCTTTTCCATAACTATGATCTCTAAATATTTACTTGCGCCTATCATAGACTGAGAGGATAAGCAACTTCGACAACTGCGCGCTGTAAACCCTACTTTAATAAAGACCACCAGAATACCAGCACAACATCAAAACTTTTCCAATTAAAGAAATCATCCTGAAGAATGCTGGTCTCCATTGTTGTAGAGCATAGCTTCTTGGTCGGTATGAATCTACAACTTCGGTGGTGAACTGTCGTATACTATCTCTTTGCATATAAGCCCTAGCAAGCCGCCAGAATCTTACAGATTCTTACAAGAAAGTGCTTCGAATTGAAATCTATTCCTGTACAAGAAGTCCTATCAGAAATGCTACAGAAGTGTTCTCCGTCAATTAGAACGTGGTCAATATTGGCAGGTCTTTAGATAAGAAAATTAATTGTTGCAAAGAACTAATCCTTAGGAGCTGACAAAGTCTAATGCTCTATAATCGCCGTTTTTAGTCATGGCATCATGGGAGCTGTCCAATTCCACATCTTCTTGCATTGCAAGCACATCAATGTTGTTTTTGACAACACATAACGCTTCCGTCCTATGCAAGCTCAAAATTTTCCATTTAAAAATTTTATCCTATGTTAAAAAATGTTGTGAACCAGAGTCTTCTCTTTTTACAAAATACGTCAAACTTTCCTTTATTGAAAATTTATTTCTTCAAAAACTACCAAAATGACAGACACTCGAGAATTCTTTTACTGTTTGTTGTTCCTGACTGTGATACCTTCTCGATTCACAGTTAAAGGGTTAAATAACAAAAAAAAATGTCCCAGTAGGGTGCAAATAAAAGGGTGAAGAAAAAAAACCTGACAAATTTTCGTCTTCCAGTTTTTAATTAGTATCTGTTAAAATATCAACGTCTCACCTTACGTTATACAATCAAACTGAAGGGAAAATCTATGTAACTCAATCTGAACATGAAATTGATACTTATCCAGAACTCAATGGACGAAGATGAGATTCGAACCCCTTTTTTGACGGCGGTATTTAATTTCTTAAATTTCAGGCTAGTAAGGGTTGTATAAGGTGTGCACGGATTAAATTGAAATTATTGCGATGATATGGCATTGAATTACAAAATCAAACTGATTTAGTGCAACTTGAAGTTCATATTGGTATTTCATGAGATACTACCCCTCGTCAGGTTAGGCTATTTCGTGATTTTATCATAGTATTTCCTTTTAATTTCTTATAGTGATGGAGATGAGTTAATAATGCATTTGTACATTACTCTTTAGTTTTCTAATTTCCATCCGTCCCTCACTATAACAGTAATCTACCATTTATTACGAATTTCACTTATGGAAAAAAAGAATTATGCCAAGCCCATTATACTCCAGTAATACGTAGGGACTGATTGTTAAGTATTGGGGTTGATAACGAGAAAACTAAGAATTGTATACCATACACAATCCCAGCCATAATACCTAGTACTTACCAATGCCAGGATAAAATCTCCTTCACCATCATACACTACAATTCTGAGAACTTTTCCCATATTTCTCGCAAAACTTCTATTAATGGGGGAAAAACTATTTTTGCGGTTGACATAATTTTCAAAATATAAAAAAAAGAAAAATGAAATTGAAACGTGAGATGGGAAGAACCCCTTCAATGGATAGAGGAAAAGGGGGATCTAGTACAAAAAGGGATTACTTGAGTTTTTAATTATCCCACCAAATGGTGGGTCGGGATTTTTCATGTTCTTCAATCCCTTATCCTCTCACCATGTGCAATGGATGGATTTTATTTCTCATACACAAGTTTCAGAGTATTCTACATGTACCATACGTGCCCTTATTCTTCTTTGGGATAAAAATAAAAGGAAAAATTCCTTTTTCGTATTTCAGTTGCCTTTGTTGCGTGTCTGATGGACTGTTGACTGTGTGTATGACTCTGAAATGTTTCCTGGTTGACTGGTCCATTTCAACCCCTTTTTTTATTTTGCCAG
This sequence comes from Dasypogon diadema, assembly GCA_006980735.1. Lineage (NCBI taxonomy): Eukaryota > Metazoa > Arthropoda > Insecta > Diptera > Asilidae > Dasypogon > Dasypogon diadema. The sequence continues at coordinate 29,672 of QYTT01088403.1, read as the reverse complement.
TTTTCTATTTTTCCTCGATGTATTTTTTTCATGCTCACCTCGACCTCACCTAAATATTCTTTTTTCATTTTCTTGACAACAATTAGTTTTTCTTTGCTTTTGTGGTTCACTCTTTTCATTTCTTTTGAGGTTCGTGATAAATTCCAAATCTGTTCTGTAAGCATATTTTCACTCAAAGGGCACATTATGATGACTCCTATCGTCTACCTGATTGTTACATATGATCTGCATATGTCATCATCACCATTATCATCACCATCACCACTATCGCCAATAAATTTTTCCCGGGTATGAATTATAAAGAGATTTCAAGAATGTTTGAACACTTTTCTTACATTAGGTGCGAAAATTTGGGCTGAATGGTGCAAAAGCGGATTGAAAATGAACAAGCTGTAGCTCGAATCGATGAAAATGAAATGTAATGAAATCCCTGGTCTAATCCCTTATAGAATATTTCCTGCGCGTGATACTCTCGTATCGAGTCGTCTTCACCCTTTCGTCCTTGAGACAAGATATAGTAGAACAGTGGAGTTGGGAGAATCCTTCTTGAGTAGAACTGTACGAATGTGGAACAGTTGTTTTTCCCGCCGATTATAAGCCTCAAAGCGAATGATAAACTAGATATTTTTTCAAAAGCAGGGAAACCTTCAAAAAGACTCCATAGATTTACCGTGCAAGAAATTCCGAACATTCAAAGCAGTGACTAAATTTTAAAGGAGGTCAGAAAGCAAAGCGGAATATCTTTATTTCAGTTAATGAACTTAACTTAAAAGGACTCTACCATATGACGCCTTTTGTACCTCCAGGCTGCCGACTTTCATCTTAACCACAAAGTTGACAATACTACGATAACCTCTCTTCCTTCCATGAATAAAAGTAAATGTGGTTTCTTAACACACAGCCCAAAATACTATTAAGGCAAGTTTGATAAAAACTATAAACAATTCTTCGAAATAACTTATAAGGCAAGTAATTATTCCTTCGTAAATATTATGTCCCACCCATTGTCCCCTTTATAATCCCAGAATCATGTCAGAGACGAGAAAAAAACCTAAAAGAACTTACACAAAATTGAATTTTAAATCTCATCCTCAAATAAGGGTGCATGCATCATTCACTAACTGTCCTTTACTCTTCACTTTACAGTTTAATAGCGAAAGGGTCTCATCAAGGCTGCCGCTACAACTACTACATCATCCATCCATGAAAATAAATCCCCAGTGAATGTATGTGCACATCTTTATTCATTATCATTGGGTCCTATCATCCCCAAGTAATCACCATGAAGCCTGCAGCATGCGACAGGCGAGGCGAACAAAGAAAAGCAAGAAAAGTGAAAATTTTTTAAACGCCAGTTTACAGTGCAGGACGACGACAAGGACGATGACGACGACGGTAACGTTTCTACAGCCCACATTTCACTCGCTCTTATCACCCTCTAACATCCCAACAGCAAGCCTGTAATTCACTGGTCCTCCTTCTGATAGTGCTGCATTGCGCGTTTTTTTCTAAAAAGATTCACGAAAAAAATGAGGCGAATGAGGCGAGTATAAAAGGAGTCGTTCGTCTAAAAGTGGAAGGATGACAAACTATTATGTAATATCTATTATCCCTGTTTGTTTAGACTCAACTCTCTGTCTAAATATAGGGGTGCGTCGAATTCTTGCCCTCTCTAAATCCCTCAAGTACTATCAGGGCACACATAGTACAACACACCGCACTCTCCTGGTGAAACGCCACAAAAAGAGATCAATCTCCCACAGCACCCCTCATCTTTCATCATTTGTGTCGTCCGTATCTATAACACTCGACTCGGATGCTGTCGGGACTGTGGCAGTTTGTTGGCATACAGTTGAATGGGAACCGGAAAGAAAATTTGCTCAGCATAGTATACTTTTTGGATTATGGATATATTCTTTTCCTGCTGCAGCAGCACATTACAAAACGAATTGAAATCTCCCCAAATGTCCACGGTCCACTGAGGGTAAATAAATAAATGATCATCATTAGAAATTGAGTGGGATAACAAATAATGGGGTTGTTTTCTTAGGGGACTTAGACTACTTCAAGAAGCTTGTTGTTGTCCTTGCACAGATTTCTAAGATGATTAAGTGATTAAAGAAGCAGAGAAAACTTTTACAAACTATGGTATACTTGTTAATGAATTTGAATGCAACTTTACGAAAGTTCAAGAATTGACAATGTAAAATGAAAACGTACCAGTCAGAAAGGAGCATATATTATTTACGATTTGAGGTTCTATATTAAACTCTAGAGTTCTATAAAAAATGTGTATGATATTCTAAACAAGTTCTGGCACGAATTGCTTCATTTTACCACCTTCCAAATTGTCTTGTATTACAGAATTAGGAAATTAGATCCGGTTCGAAGGACCAAATAATTAAAAACTTTCCAACGAAAACATATGAAGATATGTGGTAAAAAATATGAATCTATTAATCACCCGGACTAATTCGCAATAGAAAACTGTTAGCTGTTGGGAATAACAATAAGTGTCTTGTTCGAATCCCAAAGTTTTTAGTAGGAATATCTTGAGTTTCGATAGAACATGAACACGACCACCTAACTTCTATTTGAAACCAATCAGGACACACGTCCGTTCTACTCAAGGAGGATTTTTTCCGAAATAAAATAAAAAGTTTTGCAGATCTTGTTGAAAAATATCTGCATCGACAGATCAGAATCACTATAGTGTACAAACATAGTAAATATGGAGAAAATAAAAGTGATATGTTTTTTTAAAGCTTACATCTCCCCCACGCATTGGGACAGAGATCAGATCAGATCAAAATAGATAAGATTGTTATAGAAAATACATCACAAGATCCGCCTTAAACACCGAATTAGAAATATGTAAGTTCCGTAAATAATCTCCACAACTATAGTGCAAACACGTTGAGAAGAAAAAAAAGAAGCAGGAAGAATGCATTCAGATAGTTGAGTAAAGGTGTCGAAGCACGTTCTACTTAAATATTTGTGGCATGTAGTATAGAAGGAAAACAAAGGACCTTATTGAAAAGCAGAGAAAAAGTAAAGGATAGTGCGAAACCCTGCGGTACACTAGCATGTTATGTACTTAAAATAACACGATCTAATATAACATGGATGAAAGGATCAACGAGGGTACTCCCATTTAAAATTAGGGAAAGAAAATAGTAAAACCGAAACATTTGTTGTTTAGTAATATGAATACAGTGTGATATTCTATCGAAAGTCTCAGAGAAGTTTAGTCTGCCATCAAGGCCCACAGAAGCTATACTGGTAGTCGTGAACTAAGTGATTGGTCTCGAATCCGAAGACCTTGGACAGAATCGAAGTGATTGCTATTGGTTCCTAATTCAAGAGATCCCTTGTATCTTTCTTTTTAAGAATTGGTTGAAAATGGAAGAGTTTTCAAGCATAGATACCTTTTGAATATGATAAAGGAAATCATTTCCTCAGAGGTTTAGCCAGAATTGAGAGCTTGAGGCGCATGAATTGAGAAACAGCGACATAATACCACTCTAGACATGTTCAGGTTCGTAAGTTCTTTAGATACCTTGCACATGGACATAACGTGGCACTTAATTAGTGTTGCATAAATAAATTTTGTAAAGTGTATGGAGTAGCAGATACAAAATTTCAGATTAGCAACCCACTTAGATGGCTCGTGGTATAGAGAAAGAAGTGAATTTTTGTTTGACAGGCTTCTGAAACGAGCAGAAACCTTCGCTGTCCTTAAGGTATCCAAGTACCATTCGTCTTACTATACCAAAACTTTTGTTGGTACAGGATTGTGAGGTGTTGTCGTTGGGTATTCAAATTCAAGTAGATCCTTGGTTAGAGTGATGATTTGGACCCCGCGATCATTGATTGATATTGAAATCAAGGCACCACCCACGGTTGTCTTGGCAAGAAGCCCTGAGGGCCACCAGAAACATGCCAAATTACCTATTCTAATTCTACCAACTGATATTTACGGCGGAATTCGGTGTCTATTTCTCAAAACTTAAGAAAACTTTCGTCAATATATTGTCAATTCTATCAGATCGCACTCAGTAAGAAAATATAGAGAAGCGGCCTATTACAGGTCCTTAACATTTCCTAGCTCCGTCTGTTTCATTGAGATTTATGAAAGCATTTTCTGGTAATTCCGACCTCTACAGATTCATTACAATAATTTTGGTTACATGCGGTAGAAACCAGAGGGGGCTAAATACAGACAGTACTATAAAATGCACATGCAACGAACAAAATACTATGATTGTGACCAGAATTAGGAAAATAAAGTAGCTTGATAAAATTACGAATGCCACCAATTCAATATATTTTTAGAAATCATAGCTACACCTGCGTGGATAACAGAGGTGTAGGTATCAATTAGATTTCAATCATGCGAATAAAACCATCTTTAGGATTTTGGAGCCTTTGCCAAGCAAACCAAGAATACTTTCATAATAAAAACTTGTTATTATTGTCGCAGTGTCAGATGAATACCAAGTCCATCTACTTCCAGGGAAATGGGTATCCACACTCTGCTTAGGGTGGGCGGTTATATTCATTACCATTGTCATTATTTACTGTTGAACGAAACCCACAAAATTCACCCGGCGGGCAGTTTAAAATCAGCACGAAATTGTTTTTGACGACCCCGAAAAAGGAATTATGAAAATTGTCGAGTGTCTGTTAGCTGTATCGAACCAGCCGCAGCAGCAGCAGCAGCATCAACTCTTTACAATAAACCTTGAGGGGTTCTCTTTTGGATTACCCCTTGTTATTTTCTACCCTCTGGTTTTAGTTAGTTTAGTGAATTTTTATTAAACGATGAATTGAATCGAGGGAATGCTAAAGACCGTACGTTTCTAAGCAGATCTAAGGTATCTTTAAGTTGAAGTTCCATTTTTTGATATGTTCAACTCTCAGGAGAAAAATGTCCCAAAAAGTCCATAATCCTGAATTAATTAGTGAAATATGGTTATCGTATCCAAGCCAGGTGAGATCTGGATTTTTTTTTTGGTAGCTGAACCCTCTTATTCTCTAAACTTAACCAAGACTGGTGGTAGACGCAATTTGTAAGAAACACGTGCCTTGCATAACGACCGCAAGGAAATAGTGGCTTTTATGGTGATTATTTTGAGTGCAATTAGTAATAGTAACTTGGCAGTTAACGGGACTGTTATTCCTGTCTCTGAGGTCCGTTTTTTATATGGCCGCATTTATAAGCACAACAATGCTTCACGTGTGCCCTTTAAGTGGTTTTCATATGCTCATTAAACTAATGAACCACATGACCATAGATGTCATGAGTTTTACAAGTGTTACAAGTGTTGTGGGAATACCAAGTTTAGAATAGCTTTTTTTTCTTCAAATCGGATTCATTTCAGAAGGGAGCTTGGTTATGTGGTGATTGAAATGATGCTGATTTAATAAGTAATCTATCTCCTTTCTGTCTATCCAGACTTGTAACCTAAATCCGAACAGATTTAATAACTCTTTTTCTAGAAACCAGAAACGCTCAGCCAGGATTCTACCGCCTACTGAATTAGTATTCAGGCATTTGACGATTTTTTATTTCGAGGTATGAATCATGTCGGGGTTTATGGGGCTCTGTACTTCATTAAATCATTAGCCGCAGGCACAGAAGAAATGTCTAAGGTTCTTAATATGCTTGTCGCTATCTTTCTATATTTCTAACATTTGGTTGTTTTCCTAATTGTGGAAAATACCCCCAATCTCGAAGTTCTAAACCCCTATTCTCCTTTCGATTTTTGTCCAATTAGTGTTATAGTCTACTGTCAAAAATAATAAGAAAAAAAAATTTGTAAGTGCGTGAAAATAGGCTTTAGACGCCACCATTCGTGCGAATCGACGCTCTTAAAAGTAACTTCAGTAAGTTCTAAACCCCTATTCTGCTTTCGATTTTTGTCCAATTAGTGTTATAGTCTACTGTCAAAAATAATAAGAAAAAAAAATTTGTAAGTGCGTGAAAATAGGCTTTAGACGCCACCATTCGTGCGAATCGACGCTCTTAAAAGTAACTTCAGACGTTCAGTCAGTTTTGGATCCCAATAAAGTGGTTTATGTGGTTTGCCTCGATTTTACAAAATGCCTTTGGTAACATTAATACAATAAATTCCACTATTTGGATTGAGCTCTACTGCTACAAAATTTATCGTCAGTTTTCTGTCCAATAAATTTGACAGAGTTAAAGTAAATAATGCTAGTTTTATTTCCGGTATGCCACAGGGGTCCAAATCTTGCCCACCACTGTTCAGCATGTTTATTAAAGATCTTTCAGCAGTAGTTCCCAGATTATGCCGATATGCAGTTACACACCTATAGGTGTGTTAAATATATTTAAATGATCCGTCATTTATAGATTTGTTGAAAAGCCAATTAAGCAATATTGCGTCGACTGTATAAAATTAGTTGTTTATAAATTAGATTTGAATACAAACTAATCTACTAAACGCGTTTGTGCTGCATTTCTAAGTGGACATCCCTTAGAATATGTTGATCGTGTTAGAAGTCTGAGAGTTTATCTGTATTCCAAAATATCTTCCTGCGACAATACAACGCTCCGGTTTTCCAACATGACATATTATAATACAACCCTTAACAAAATTCTTTTATCCAGGCATTACTCGACTGATCTTCTCCTCACAGTAAAGTTTCTTCCAAAATATACTTATAGATATTATTTTCTATCTTTCCTGCTGAATTTTTCCTTCAGTGCACAAACTAATTCCTGATCTTTTAAATGCTTAATCATTTGAGCCAACGATTTTTTCAGAGGTGATCCAGAGGCTTTTTTTGAATATAATTTGTTCTAATAATGCTTATTTCATAGTTTTTCTTTCTATGGCTCTTCTTCCATATATCGAGGGCATTCACTGATGAATTGCAAAGCTTTATAGAGTTCTTTGTTCGAAACCTGATGTGATCTTCGCTATCCACCATTTAAATAACTCTTTCAGATCTACATCCCTTGGTCAGTTATTGAGATTTTTGGGGACGAGGGACGAGATCCTATACTGGCCATATGGTCATGATGAAATGTTCGGTTAGGGACTTTTTTATGTTGTATAGCGGCTAATGTTAGCTTTTTAAGAGAAGCTGCAACTTCTGGCCCATTTATTTATATTCGAGCTCCTTCTGGATCAAAAGTACTATCATTCTGGCCGCTGTCCTACTAGGATGGCTTTTGTTTTGAAGAATTTTAAAGACAGTTCGTAGTGAGGTTTGCTGTGCCGTATGCCTTTTAATTCTTGTCGAAGTCTCACACGATATTCTCTCTTTCGCCGTAATTAATATCTCTTTAAGAGTTAAGTTCGTCATGTAAAGTTTATTTTAATGATCGCAGATACTCTTTATAATCTTCTGTCGTAAATATAATATGATAGAAATTAAAAGTGATTGAGTTTGAGGTACTGAAAGTATGATTTAGATGATCAATTCTGTTGGACGCATGTTGGACGAGCCAATAGCTGCAGACTTTAAATTATTCTACATTCTTTTGGTTGGTAGTTTTGGGTAATATTGAGAATAAAAACTTGGGTTTTAATCTTCACTGTGAGAAATCTTTATGGGCCTGAGAAGATGGGAAGATCTTACATATGCAGAAAATTAAATCTCTCTCTAAAAGAAACCAATACCAAATCCGTGTCCCAATTGTTATACAGTCGTACCATTTCCTTTTTCAATCTATCGTTAAATGGTTTCAGGAAGTTATTGCCGAAAAGCAAATACATCGTAATTATGCGAATTTAAAACTCTCCACATACTATAGCTGAAGTTACCAAAAAACCTCGCAAAGACTAATAAGTTTCCTGTTGGTTCCATATCTCCGAAAAGAACACCACAATTATAGATAGCTGGTTTTGTCTTTTCTGATCACCCTCCCAGTAGAAGTTGATATTATCCTTCCTATAAGGAGACTGCTGCACTTTTCTAAATCGGCGGATGCATCCCGGAACCAATGTGAGATTTATCTCCTTATCAATAATGATTTTCTGTTAGGTCTTTGCTGTCATTAACGATACGTTTGTACAGCTAGAGACTATTTTTCTTGCAAGCCAAGCATATTACAAAATTACAAATTACAAAGCATATTGCAAAATTACAAAATTAGTTGAAGATCTTGCTAGTCATCATCAGTCAACCATTGAAGGATTTTTATCGTCTCAGCCACATTACCCCTCAGGTGTTGTGGTATCAAACTCTTTTTAATACCTGAAACCTTCGAAAATTCCCACAAGCGCCACTTTAACGCATTCATGATCTCACCGGATTCGATCCCACTAGCTCGATAGCATACGTCCAGGACATTTTTTTTATTTGCAATTTTCCCACTCCCTTCCATGTAAACTAAAAATTTTGCAATTCTCTACCAATCTTTATTTTCAAAACCGAGAAATATATTTATTTAATTTTTCCTCCTTACTCACGAATGTAATTTCGAAAAGAATCTTTAAAATATTTTTTCTGCGTTTTACAACAATTTGTGTCAGAGACATACATCTCTGCCAGGACTATAATCATAAATATCGTATCATCCTGATAGCTCAAAGTTATTAAAATTCCTTTCCTTTTTTCATAGCAAAGATGGGAGTCTCATTCTCCTTATCATATCTATGTATCTCTCTAAAGCATCTACCCTTCAAGTAGGAATATACACAATATAAGAAGCATATTATAGGCTAAGCAGGAACGTAACATACATCGGGGGTATTATCCTTAAAGTATAATGCGAATGGCATCCTTTTGTGTTCGCCTTTCAATCCGTGTAATCCACATACAGGAAAATCATGTTGTCTTCGAAGTTCGATTATTGTCATCCAATAGACCGCAAAAATATGATCCTTTTTCTCCGGTATTATCCTTGTAATACGTTTTCATCCCGGACTAATGGCCGTAAACGATAATGATTTGATGTCCTTTTTATTGCACTCTCATTATTACTATGATTACATGTGACGTGATGTTCCATTATTGTTAAATACTTGTTGGCTTGCCATGCAGCTATGCAGCTATACTATAGAATTTTATGAGAATCAAGGGGGTGGATAGAGGGATAACTGACTAGACCAGACCATCGCTACCACCACCACCGCCACCACCATCATCATCACCACCAGACAGAACCTGCAATTGCAATAGATTCTCTTTCTAAAGAGCTGGGATGACAAGAAAAAAAAACCAAATGGATTGGGATGGAATGGGATGGGTGGACAGAATTGGAGGAAGGTTGTCAACTCCATGGGAGAGGAAAAGAAATTATGCTGGATAGATTTTTCGCCTTTTCATTCTTGTTACGGTGATTCCTCTTGTCCCTTTGTTGACGCCGTTGTTATGATGCTTGTGATCCTTTTGTTGTTGTTCATTACATGGAGTGTCCTCTATTATATGCGTGCATTCAGATGTCTGATTCAAGGCTCTTTCTTTTCCCGGGATTATTATGTTTGGATCTGTTTTATATTAAAATGCTCACAATCCGAGAATAGATAGGGCGTATTTATTATTAAATTTCTGTCAATTGATGGCTTAGTGACGGGGGTGAAAGGAGCATTGTTCTTTTGATATCCGCTCAGAAATTTTCTTGCTTTTGAGACTAGAAAAAGACAATTTAGATTTTAGTTAAAAAAAATACAAGCCTTTGTATCGGACAATTGGTCAAAAGCAAAAATATATAATTCATAATTTATTACAAAATGTGTACAAAGGCCTAGTCTAGATTTTTAGTTTTTCTAATTTGGCATATAAATTGAATTGGTCATATTTAACAGAAGGACATCAAAAAGCTTTCTATGATAATAAGTCATATGAATTCCTCTCTATTTTTAACGGAGCTCCACAGGGTTCTATTATTGGTCCTCTACCGTTTTCTGCTTTTATTGATGATTTTACCTTGTTCAAATTCAAATTCAAATTCAATTTATTGACAGGAAAACTCTACACAATTAAGAAATACATCTTATAGCTATGTGTAGGAATTAAAGACATACTTTATTATCAATCTAAGATACCTATAAACTAGCTTAAAAAATAGAGAAGATAAAATAAAAAGAAAAAAAAAGAAAGAAAAAGTGTATGTGCATTGTACGAACGTCCAACGGTCCCGACATACTCAATCTCCAACTACACAGATATTATGAGTATCGCAACCTTGTTCTCTCAGATGAACTTGTAGGGCCGATCAAAAATAATTTGATTATATAACTCCTTACTCTAAACAAGTCGTGGGAAGTTACCTGAATAGTTACCTTAATTTTCGAACAATTATGTTTCTAGATAACTCAAGTTTAACTCGAGGTCCGTATTACTTGTATATCAAATTAAATTTTTCTGCAACAGGTAGAATATTTTCTTTAATTGTGCCGTGGTTTTGCTCTTTTTTTTGTCAAACTTTCAGATTTTAGAACTCTCTTGCGCTTGAATTGAGAAAGGATAGCAGCGTCCGTAATTTTCAAGCTAATTTGCTCGAGTGTTTCCAATCTGCCCAAACGTTAAACTTTGTATTATGTCTGTGCGTCCTGCCTCTGCTTTATTCCCATTTATTCCATTCTTTTTAACACTTCAGTCTGGATTTCATAATTTAGTATGTAAATTTTTTTTAGATACTTCCCCCATATATATGTTATTTTTCCCATGCCGCTGCCCTGCGTTTTCTTTATAAAATGGCATAACGGGCAGCAATATAAAATACAGAGTGCATAGTAAAAAAGGGTATTTTACATCCCACCTCAATTTCTAATGCCTGAACGGTATTATAGCCAATTATTTCCCAATACAATTCAAGGGCAATTATACCAGTTTTGAAGAATTTCTCCCGTTCTCTGTTCCCAAATGCAAAAATTCCATCCACCACCCTCTACTTACTCGTCAGTGTTAATTACACAAATCAATTTTCCGCCACAACTTCTATATATATATATATATTTTTTAGTCTCGTTGACAAGGAACGAGAGAAATAAATTGTTATTCTCTGTGCAGTCTGAAGTGGCTTTTTCTGCACTTGACGTGTACCTAGACGCTAAAAATGGCCAAGAAGTGAAGTTAATAAACCACTTCGAAAAAATACATACAGAAAATATAAAAGAAAAAAATCACAAACAAGGACCAAATTGACTCTATTTATCCTCCCCTACCTTCTTCCTTTTTTTTCGAACCGAAGCAGTTCGGTTAAGAAAGTGTTTTTTCTGTTGCTTTTTCATATGTAAATTTCAATATTTTCTCGTTGCTCCGATATTTGATTTCTGTGCTTGTTTCATCCCCTTGCAAATTGTATCTGAATAGGTTTTGATTCTTAAGATATACTCAAAAGAATTGTTTCTTTCTTGTACATCAGTTAAGTTTAGTGGAGAAACGAAGAGAGGCAATGGGGATCCATAATCTGCAGTAGTAATGTCTTAAAAGTGTTTTCTTTTTCTCAGTCCAGGTACCACTTCCACTTGATTTTATAAGAGTTGACGGGTTCGGATTCGGTTATTGAATTAGTTCCCTTTGCTCTACTTGTCAAATGAACGACGATAAAAGAACTAAAATTGATTATTCATGCTATTTTAAATATACGATTTTCAGGTATACACTGTAGACTTTATCGTTTACTTCATGGTGGCGTATTTGAGGTTATTTTAGTCTTATGAAATTGGAAATTTTTTTATCTTTTAATAATGTGTAAAAAGATTTCACAATATTGAAGTCTTCACACTATTTTAAATTCAATCGAAACTAATACTTAAACTATTTACATATATTAGAAAATGGTCTAAAGACATTTATAGATCTCATGAAAGCTTTTCTTATTTCTCAGTGGTTTGTAGTTGGTTTAACTAAATTACCAACGGTGCAAATGGCTACAACTGATTGATCTGAATCATCAGAAGCACTATTTTTCCAGCGAAATACGTACGAACGTATTGAAAACGACGATATACTTTTTTGCTGGCTTTCCAGTATGTTTGGTATTTAGGCCGAGAGCCTCGTTTAGCATGTGGGCATCAGTTTCACCTCGTAATCTCCACGATTATACCTTTTCGGGGCGTATGCGATCGAGAGCAAACTATCAGGTCTATAGGACGATTTTTCCCCAATTTCATCTATAACAACATCTGGAACATTTTTGTAAGTCCGCATATGCCGGACGTTTTGCATGTTGTCAGAAATAAATCACAACTGAAATACAGACAGTTCTCCTCAAACTTATACCAGGTTACGATCCAAGAAACTAAGTCAAAACTGACTTATGTCGAGTCGTTTCCTAAGTTAGAAGAATATACCCCCGCCGGTTTCCGAGGAGGCTGAGGCGCACGTCTGAAGATTTCGTCTTCTGTGGGCGTGGGTTCGATTCCAACAAAGGGCAACGCTATTTATCTGGGTACCAATGGTTGAATATAAATTAATTTCTGTTTTTTGAGGACAATGACACTGACACCGTAAGGGTAACAATGGCTTTACATATTCAACTGTACGTCACTACCTTCGGTACTCCTATAGAAGACTTGTCTTTCAGGTACGTTTAGCACTTGATCACAAGACTTCCTATTCATAAATGAACTTTGTGCGGAAATATTTTTACCACGACTGTATTTTATCGAAATTTTTAAGTACGGAACGATATTTCGTGAAAAATTATTTATTAATGGTTACAAAACATTCATAATCGATAGATAAATGATGAAATAACGAGCTTTTAAGTATAACAAATTTATAAACTTCTCTTAATACTGAGTTTCCCTTCTAACCCAGAAAGCGCACTTCTCAGCGTAGCCAAGAACAATTTACCCATCTCCGTATTAAGCGTTCACACACTTCGAAGAAATGTGTTAAGGTTGCAACCTATAAGAGTAGTAAGGTTAGCCCCCTCGATAGTACAAGGCAAAATGAAAATTATTAGTAATGTTAATATTTAACATGCATAAAAAGATTAGGAAAAGATGAATTTTTAGTACACTTTTAGATACATCCATATCAAACTGTTCCACTGCGCAATTGACCGCCGCACATATGCGATTAATAAGCTCATTCTTGCCATAGTTAGTTCTGGAGAAGTTTATATGCAAAAGGGGGAAACCCCTCAACTTGTGACCATTAGTCCTAAACGACACTCTACCAAGGAGCACTGAAGAGTCAACCTTGGACTTTAAGAGTTGATGGACTAAAACTATATCGGCAACTCTACGTCGCTGGTGGATAAAAACTATATCGGCAACTCTACGTCGCTTTTCCAAGGAAGTCCTGCCAAGAAGATTAAGCCATTGGCGATACCCTGGACGAATAATAGGGTCATTCCAAGGGGGCTCTCTAAGCGGAAATCTGACGAACGATATGAGCAATAATGATTTCATCAGAAATGAGGGGAGATAACTTAGCTACACACGGATGGTCGTCGATTTGAGAAAAATTGTTAATATCCGGCTCAAAGTCGGAAGGACGAAACGCTCTTTCGAAGAACGTGGCAAAAATATTGCAGATTTCATATTTGTCGCTACTACAATGCCCATCAAAAGAATAATTGTCAACTTTCCTTTTAATATTGACAAATTTATAAAAGGAGCGTGGAAACAGTCTCTAGCTTTGAGAAAGACCTTCCAGAGTCTGTTCTTTCTGTTCTTCAAAGTTCTCAGCTCTCTATTAAACCATGGAGGTGACGTAGAAGATACTCTTTGAGGCTCGAAGGGAACGCAGGAGGTAAAGACTTCGAAAATCTTAACGTAAAATTAACATAAAATTCAATTCGTTGCTGTGGCTAATATTACCGGGCTCACAACAGACGGATATGAGAAGAGGGGAGTGATAGGAGTCAACTCGGTTCAACTATTATGTTACATACTTGAGTTAAAGAGGAAAATAAGATCCAACTGCCTACCCAAAACATTCCCGACACCTGGTGCAAGCCCAGGGAAACACATGATTCCCTATGGGTGAGAGATTGTCATTGGGAAGGTAGTCGTCGTCATCGTCATCGTCATTATATAGCCATTAAACATCGGGTAAATTAAAATCATAATTAAATCATAAAATCCTTGTAAATTCATAACTTCTCAGAACACACTATCGATATTTTTTTTTCTTATTTTCATTTTTAAAAACTTACCCATCGCCTTCGGATCCAACTGATAGGGAGGTATACCACAGTGCGCAGGTGGAGGAGTCGTCAGCGGATCACCATTATGGCAGAAAAATGGTGAAAGACCCATTTTATTCGCCTGAAATTATACAAAGAAATAAAAACAATTATTAGACAATTTTCCGAAAATGTGAAAAATATATAATAGAAATTGTATTCTCTATGAATTCGCAACTTCAACACACGTATACGACAGGGTGTAATCGGGGAAGGTTTCCTCTTTAAGTAAATAATCCTAGCAGTATTTATTTTTCCTTCCAAGATAACTGAGATGTACCAAGAGCACGAAGTAAGACCATCTATTAGCGAATGGACTTTGTATACGCTTGGGAAAGGGACGGATATGTGTAGACCTCGACAGTAAAATGGCAAAGTATTCAAAACAACCTGTCTCCGGGGGGTTCATTTCTGTGGTTACTCACGGAAAATGGTTGCAGAACCGTCCAGTATGCGGACGATCTAAACGTTCTTCTAACGTTGATTCTTCGAAATTGAGTTGAATATTGTGATGCAGGGCGCCAGCCAACTGATTGTTACAAATTACCTGGATCTCGCCACTAATCCTCGGAAAGTGGAGTTTTACGTTTAGACGTCTTCACCAACCCTTGATGGTTCCACATCTATTGGTTCTCTTTAGTTGGAGCTAAAGAAGAGTATACAGTACCTGGGCGGTGCTGTGTGGTAGAAATCTTTAGGAATAGAACGCGACTGCATGATTTTAGAGAGAGAGTACAATGTCTGTTCTTACTCGATATTTCCGGAGCGCTTAGGCTCAGCTCAACTAATATGTAGACACTGTATGTTATATGTTATGTTGCCTATAAAAATCCATGTCAAGGGGATAGCAGCATTCGAGGCATTGGCCAGTGGTCGGGTACGCGGGCTCACCATACATGTCTACTTCTGAGGTATAGCGAGTTACAGCTCCTACTTTAGACACAAGTAACGATGATGTATTCGAGATTGTGATTACCTCAGGCTCAGAAATTGAACAAAAGTTTTTGTCGCAGAAAGATTGCAAATAAATCAGAAACTGAGGATGTGGTTGGGGCTTGCATGTATGGTAAATGGCACTACAATTTTAGGAGAAGTACCTGGTCCCATTCCCATTTCTGTCTTGGTCCCGCCTCCTTAACAAAAATCGAGACAGATAATCATAATCATGCAGTAAGATGGACGAACTGTACTACCCATAAAGCCGAAAATGGCTTTTGATCTTTCATCAAAACTATGAAGAACAATTTCAACTGATTCGCTAAGCCTGATCGGCTCTATAATAAGAAGATATATGCAGATTGCAGACTAATTGGATAAGGCTAACATTCTTGCTACCAATTTCCCTGTCAGCTCTCCCTCCTCCTGCACTCTCCAAGTTACTTGCGAAGTTAGACGTTACGAGACTTCTGGACCTGATGACACGTTATCTTTGGTATTTAAGTGTACTTTCCTTTACTAAAACTCTGCGCAAATTATTTCGCATATTTTATATAACAGGAACATTTCCATCGCTCCTCTTCATCCAATTTTCGAAATAGGAGGAATCTAGTTAATGAAGTATCTAGAAACTAAGCATCCTATCAATTATCATTAGTGTAGTTTCCCTCACTGAACGTTGGAATCAGTGCCTCTATAATTTCAATTATAGGGTTGGATGGTTGCACTGATTTTTTTCTGGACTATAGTGTTCTGAAATGGATTTAAAATTATCTGTCCAACTGTGGATCAAGCTACCATTTTTGTCTTTGGCTCCTGGTTATCGACATTCAAGCGTAACGTTCATTGGCGCATTCTTGGCTCAACCGCGGAACCCCACCTTCCTTTCTCCCTCTTATTGCTTCCTCGATCAAAATTGTGATTATCCTCACAGGGGAAACTCCGAGTAAAAATGATGTCTCCAACAACTTCCTTCAAGGAAACTTTTACAATGAAAGTTCGAAAGTTACATTATTACTTAAAAAGTTTGATATCGTGTCATCTAAGTCACTTTTAAGTTTTCTGTTGTAGAATCGATACCACACATACACATCACTGTCTTTCCTGTTTTAGTTTCCAAGTTTAAAATAAAATAATAATACTTAGTTCCCTTAGGTGTTTCTCAGAAGGAAATACAGTTGAATTCTCTTAGCTTATTTTAACTAAAATAAATCAAAAAGAAACATTGAGGAAACATTGGAAATGTTAAATATTTTCTAATTTTCCACGTTACTAATCCATCCCTTCCGGTTTAAACATAAAAAAAAATTTCCTTCTGTGCAAACCACAACAACTCACCAACGAAATTATTAGCACTAGCAGTTGAATTTAGTTGTAAATCTTTTAGAGCGGATGGGGGGGTGGAGAGTGATATTTCTATGGGTTATGCCTGTGTAATATAATATCCCACCCACCAGTACAAATACATATGCAGGACATAGTCAGAGTGTAAGAGGGTGGAAGAGTATAAAACCATCGCCAGCCAACCACCTAAACACACAATTTCTTTCGTCCATCCAATGTTCGCCCGTCGCCATCATCTTCGTTGTTCGTTTTTTGGTGAAAAGCATGGAACAAGGCCATCCAACAGAAGGAATATAGGATATAAGAGGGTGGTGGTAGACGGTACAGACAGTAATGTCTAGTAAAAACACCAGAAATGGCTCCAACAGCAGCAGCAGCAGCAGCAGCAGCAGTATCACGTTTTCAGATATTTTCTAACCTACGAAGGAGTAGAATTTTGCCTATCCCCATCGACAATATTTTCAATGTGTGTACTACCCTAGTATTTTATGGCAACCCCTCTAACATTCTGCATAAACGGTGAATGTGGGTGGTGATAATGATGGAATGGAATGGAGTTTATGGGGGATTCCGTACCCGAATGAAGAGAAGGATATACGAAGGGTTTTCGTTCCGGTTGTTGGTTGGATTGTATGTGCAGAAAGTTCTACTAGTGGAGCAATTGCATATAGAAAAGACTCTACCGACAGTTGTTGTGTAAGTGTGGCCCGATGGCTGATTTTCCTTCTCTCGGTCTTTTTCCTTTATCCATTCCGGCGAGTGGGACTATGTTGCTGAACTTGCTACTGCTGTTGTTGACAGAACATTTTTGTTATTCGTAGGGACCGAAAATGTAGATCCCCAGGACATTGTTGATGGTTGGAGATATTCTCATACTACTGGTTTTCAAGTTCGAAACAAGTGTTAACACTGTGTATCTATATCCCATAAGTTTGTGGTCGTATTTATGAACGAGAAAAAAATACATCGAAAAACCGATTTCTCTAACCTGGAAAGAATTGTGGAGAAAGAGCTGGCTATTCTCATACCATTTTCTTATCAATATCTATAGATAGATAGATATCCTTTTTGGAATGATTTATAGTTGTCTCCCTTGCTCCGGACTGAAGTTCCGTTCATCTTTACCCAAATTTTTCACTTTCTTTTCTTTTGTTTTATCAGACAGAAATTGGGAAATGAAGTGGGTGACGAATTTATCCCCTTTAACACAAATGCTATTACTGACACAAAAACAGGTAAAAGTAACTTTAAAGGATTTTTCTAATCACTTAGGCACCTTAAATCAAGTTTAAATTTTAACTAAATAGTTGAAATTTAAAGAATGATGCTTAGAATTTATCTATACCCAGAAAAAGTCGAATTCGTAACAAACCTTTCAATTTATTATGTGATTGCTGATATAGATCATGAAAACCGAAGTAATCTCTATAAAAATAGAGGAAACACCGGAACTGACACTGCGCTAGTCCAAAGTCCTCGGTATTGGTATGCGACTATTCCCTAACCTAATCAGGATCTAGATCAGAAAGAAACCGCCTTACAAATTTACTATGGTAAAAAGATAAAAATGACCAAATAACCTAAATACTGGTAAACTTACTATTTACTAAATGCCTAAATCTTTAGTCTTATTCTAGTAAGAGGTCATCTCCCTATAGTGAAGTTGAAGACCAGTGAATTCCTTTTGCAGATTGCAAAACATTGAAACGTAGGGAATTAATAGACCACAATTTATGATAAACATCCAAACCATAACTGAAAATTGCACAATCGAAAAATGTCAGCATCATTGAGATAACAGACAATTTGTGAATAGCAATGGTCGCAGGTGGCTGCCTTTTGGAACACCTAAGGTGCTATAAATTGTACTGGAGGCAACGCCACCAAATAGAACCCATTTTTGGCGACTATTTATATAAGAACACAGTCAATCAATATAACAAGAAAAAAATCCAAGTAGATGAAACCTATGTATAAAAATTCTATATTTCTGTGTATTAATAACCTAATCAACTCGCCAGTGGCAGAGATATGGAAATATGGAAATTTTTAATGGGTCAAAGCATAGGTTAATAATTACGTTTTTCAGATGGGAAGAAAGCACCAGATCAGGAATATACTTTGCTTTTTTGTAATATTGCTGGACTGTGTCAATTCAAAAGGCACAATGCTGTCCATGAACGATGATGAGTAGCTACGTCTTTACTGGGTAACCTGAACACATAGCGCGAGATCGTTGTGATAAATAGAATTTCCAGCAGGTGATCCAGAAAGCATTTGGGGTTGAAAATTTCACGAAATTCCACGAAAACAAGTTTCAATAACACGACATCGAGGACAGAAGCAAATGGGTTAATAAAGAAGTTAGTCATCTTAGAGCAAAACCAGCTGAGGTGATGCGTTTTTGAAGGAGTTCTAGAGTAGAGACCACCCACGGCATGGAGAAAGGTGATCAATGATTTCATCCTTAGAATGGATTCTACAAACAAAGCGCATCGGAGCAGCCCTGTCGTCTCGTCTCAATATCATGGTGTCGGCGTATTTGGTAGGCCTTCCCATAGGCTGGATGGAGCGCCCACACAAGTAGAAAGATGCTGAATGGACTAATCTGTAGGAAGAACTCTAGAAACGAAAACCCATCGCGGTAGCTTCGCGGGTATCAATGTCTTGGTATCGGTGTCCTTGGTAGGTTTCTTCGTTGAATGGCTTACAGTATCATGATGGAGGTTGCTAAGTATACCTCCGTCTGGTGTAGGAAAGTGTCGCCTCTTACGAAGGTGAAGAAGTCAACTCGGTAGCCGGAAACATCACGGAGCACCAATACTGTTATGGATCGCAGCGAAGATAGTTGAAATAGAGCCTCATGGAGCTTGGAAAGTTGGAACTGCCCTGCGGCAGTCAGCAAATGACAAGGATATAACCCTGTACATACTGCACGATGCTAGGATTTTAATGTGAAGAGCGATGGAGGCAATGTGCTCTGATTATTTATTGAGAGCCGGATACCATGATTACAGTTTTCCTTCACATGTCTGGTACTGTAACAAATATCGTCGGTAGTGCACACTATTGGACTAGCAAAGAATTTGAGGATTGTGATTTGATTGTGATGATTTGTGTACTAACAACTATTTTTGCTATCCACAATACCAACGAAATTACATCCTTTCTCCTGCAATTTTCATACTAGCAATATTTAAAATTTAGAGTCAGTTGTTTTTATTTAGTTGTTTGTAATTAGTAACTCTACTACCTTCTTCTTTTTAAATCTCTATTCTTCAAGAATAAAAACAAGAAACCGGTTAAATAAAATTCAACCAATCATTAAAATCATTGGAGCATTTTTATATTATGTGAGTTCATGTTCCTACATAAAAACTCTAGAAAGCATTTTGCAAAAATCATCGGAAGCAGGCTGAGCCTTTATTTGCGAAACTTTTTAATAGAACTAACTTTTCTCGTATTTTTTTCTCAATCCTTGCTGCTTTTATTTTTATTTCACTAGATGAAAAGGAATCAACAGTTCCCGTACAACTCCCTCCAAAAATGTTTGTTTTATTCAAAATCGCAACGTGTTACCGTTTAGTATAATTCTGAATGAAAGAGAAAAATAGAGTTCCCTAAAATAAAGGAAATGTTATGTTTTTGGTATCTTTTCTTCTCCATATCTTCTTTCCGTCCTAACTCTTTTGTTCAAATTTAAAGAAAAAATCAAAAAGCCAACCAACCGACCATTTCTATTTTTTCATCGAGTTTTTTTTTCTAAATAAGAATTTTAAATTTTAATAAGCACACACACGAAGAAAAATACCAGGCGGAAAAATAAATGAAAGGCCTTCACAATAAAATGGGAGTGGGTGGGAAACAGGTGCGGATAGGTGGCTGTATGCAATCTCACACTCCATACCTGAATCCCTTCGGGAGTCACCACCATCCTTTTTTTTATTTACCAGGTACGTTACCAGAAGAGAGTACCTACACCTTGGATGGATATTTGAAAAAAAAAAGCTTGGAAAATTTCTGCAATATGAGTTTAATGTATAGGGAATATATATATGTGGAAGGTATGAGTGCATAGCCGTTCTATTCAAATTTACGTACATAGTGTAAGTAGATGATTTTTTTCCGTATTTCACTTTTCTTTTTTTTTGCGAAAAATGCAGGAGAGAAAACAGATTAAGTCCTAAAGCAAAACAGAACTGAATCCTTCCGTGCATTCTTAAGAAATTTTTTTCTCTTTTTGTTGAATTGAATTGGAGATGGGTTTATCGGGTGGGTTCACTTCTTTTGCTTTTGAAAACAAAAAACTTTTGTTGAAAAGGTGCACTTACAAAGACTTTACAACATTCATGACCAGAGGGTGGATGAGGATTCCTTCCAGTTTTCTTAAATTCCTAAGAACCCAAACAGAAAGAATAAATTAAGAAATAAAAGCCCTTCATATATGTATAATATGTTTTTTAGAAGTCATTCAAATTATCGATATTAAACAAATTGCATTTACCCCACCACTGTGATCAACTCTCTCTCTCTCTGCCTTAGTTCAGTAAGTGGAATTGAAATGTAAAATATAGGAAAAGGTTTGAAAAAGGTCTTTACATTAATTGCTGCTTTTTCTTCACTTCATTGAGCCTGAATCCGTTCCTTGTATGATTTTACTTTAGCATGGAATCCATTCAAGTAACAGCGTAAACCTTCATCCATTTGCCAAAGAACAAGCACTTAACTAAATTGAACTCTTTTTAGATAATTGCTTTCATTGCATTCATCGATTTTACTTAGAATTTTTCTTTCCTACTTGCATCTCTTCCATTCCAGGAATGGATGGTGTACAATGGAAAACTTGTTTTCCTTTCATTTCCTCTCTATCAAGGAACGTCAGATTTTTTTGCTCGAATTTTATCCTTGTGAACTTTCAATGGGTAAATGTAGTAAAGAATTTATTTACTAACAGTTTTAATAGACCAAGGAATATAAGAGGGCAAATCATATTATCAACTAAAATGAAATAAAACCGGCCAAGTGCGAGTCGAATTCGCGCACGAAGGGTTCCGTACCATTATCTATAAAAACGGCAAAAAAATCATGTCTGTTGTATGGGAGCCCCCCTTAAATATTTGTTTTATTTTAATTTAATTATTTGTTTTTA
>QYTT01088402.1:55740-81704 GCA_006980735.1 Dasypogon diadema | reverse complement strand
TTCAGCTCAGAATTCCGCCATAAGTTCGATTGTCTTCTCGATGGGATCGAATCGAATCGGTTTATGGATGGCTAGAACACAGTCGCACTAGAATGAGCTTAGCAATTTCCACTGCAGTTAGTAATAGCATTTATCGTTATCCAACTGTTGCACTGGGCGACGATAAGCCAAGGATAAGTGTTATCTCTCCTAAACAAATTTTGAAGGGAACACGAAACACAATGTCTATATTTATGAGAAAATGGACTGCTGAAATTTTGAATGACATGGAAAATCATAGCGCTAAAACATCCGCTGCACCTACTCCCGCCTGGGCTAATTCCTTGTGCTGTGGAGATAATTTTGGATTATTGAACAGAAGGTTAAAGCCGATGATAGCGTCTCGATCCTTGCAAGACCTTTTTGTGGAGTATCCCATGGTTCAATCTTAGAGCCATATTTTGTTTATATACAAATAACTTACCTTCTCTACTATGCCACCCCAAAAATTCGTCTATATGCTGATGGTTGTTAGTTGTATTATATATCAGCGTGCCTGCTATCCGTATCCACTCCTGTTGTTGTGCTATGTCTTACTCTCTCGATGTGAAACTTCCCGCACCTTACCCTCCTAATCGGCCGCCCTTGTTAGAATCAATAAAGTTAAGAATTTGGATATTATCTTTAATGATAGTACGACTTATTGAGATTATATCAGTTCGATGCTAATGGAAGCTAACTCTTTTATTTTTTATGGGCCGAGGTCCTTCGCGAAGCCTATATTGGCACATTTCAATGACGAGACATTGAGTAGTTTTCTTTCCTCTTCATTGCTTATAATGTACTATAATTTTAGTTTTCCCTGATTATTTTTTTCTCTTTCCTTTTTCTCTGTTAACATTTGTGAATTCTTATTGCAAAGCTTATTGTTTTTGTTGTATTGCTGTGATTTATGTTGTACAGCTTATGAATGAAAATATTCAATGGTTATTTTACCAAATATTGTTACTCAATGTTTTTATTATAGGGTTTTCAATTTTACTAAGATGTTATTAAATCAACAAATATCATTTTTACTTAAATAAAAAAAAATAAAACGCCCAGAACTTCAGCAGAAATGGTGAGTTTATTTTGGGTTGAAATTAATTCCGCAAAACTTTATTCATTTTCTGGAAAGTCAGAATATTTGTTTTGATGCACAAAGTCTTTTTCAAAACATGAATTTACTTTAATTAAAAGAATTTAATCTACGTCTATGCTCCTAACGATTTTAGACTCAATGCAGAGCTAATGGCTTCGTGAAAATGCACAACCAATTTAACAGTGTAAATTCAAACCAAATCATACATTTTTAGGCTGTGACTTTAAGCTTTCTTAGTTTGTTGCACCTGTTAAAAAAAAAGACATTTTTATCCAGTTTTTTGACATCCCATCGATTATCTTTCGTAGCCGTCAAAAATGTCTGGTGAGACAGAAATTATTTATTCATAAAGTAAAATTGTTGGCAAACATAAACAACAAAATGATTTCATATCAGTGCATCAAATTATTAAAAGTCCCTGTGAAAATTTTAGGCTGTTGCGGTTGCTGTTCAGCTCTTCGGCCCCGATACAAAAGGCTTGTGGATAATATTTTTCCGGAAAATCCAGAGGATGGGCTAGTCAAATCGAACATGGAAAAATTAACCTTCTACTCGCTGAGTTCCCCGGATAAATTGGACCGGATCGGAGAGTATTTGTATCAGAAGGCAACAAAAGATATCAATCGGAAGCGGTACAAGTGAGTCAAAAACGATTAAAATTTGGTTAATGTAGGTCAGTGGCATTGGGTGGGCACTTAATTGATTTGTTGTAGATTTGTTGAGATAGCGATGGAAGCAATGGATTTACTGTTGATGGCTTGCCATGCACAAACCCTAAACTTGTTTGTGGAATCCTTCCTGAGGATGGTACAGAAGCTGTTGGAGGACACAAATCCCAATCTGCAGATAATGGCTACCAATTCTGTATTTTTCTCGAATTCTAAAAATGCACAAGACTTATAATGTCTGTCTTCGTAGTTTGTCAAATTTGCAAATATTGAGGAAGATACTCCGTCCTACCACCGGCGGTATGATTTCTTTATTTCCAAGTTTTCGTCAATGTGCCATGGAAATCATGACAACGTAGAGCTGCGAGACAGCATTCGCTTGGCTGGCATTAAGGGGCTACAAGGGGTTATAAGGAAAACTGTGTCCGACGACCTTGTGGAGAATATTTGGGATAAACAGCACATGGAGAAAATAGTGCCATCCTTGCTGTTTAATATGCAGGTAATTTTCCTTTAATTTCATAATGCTTAACAGTTTTCAAGATAACCTGTTTCCTAGTCAGGTCCAATGAAGTCTACGGAAGAAGCTACTCCTACATCACCGCCAGTACTGGCAGAATCCGTTCTGAGAGAACTTGTTAGCAGGGCTTCTTTCGGCCACATCAGATCTGTGTTGAAGCCTTTATTAACGTGTGTTCTTTACAAGACCACTGTACAAAACCAAATGCTAATTTTTTAATTTAATTTTCCAGCCACCTGGATCGCCACGAATTGTGGGTTCCAAATGACTTTGCCATCCACACTTTCCGTGTGGTAATGATCTCAATTCAGCCCCAATATTCATACACTGTAGTGGAGACACTAATGCAGCACTTGGACAACAACTTGAAATCCTCCCCGAAAACTCGCACTTCGCTTGCCGTAGTACTTTCCAAAATCATAGCTATAGCAGCTGGTGAAAGCGTTGGGCCGTCCGCCCTTGATATCATCAACAACCTCCTGACTCATTTAAGGACAAGTGTCAGCACGACAACCGAAATAACACCGGAGGAGAGTCAGTATCAAGAGGCTCTTATAAATGCACTGGGTGAATTCGCTAACCATCATCCCGACTACCAGAAGATTGAAATTATGCTCTTCATCATGAACACTGTCCCAGATTTGACAAAAAAGAGCAAGGCTGATCAAATGTTGCAAAACATCTTATTAAAGAGTTTACTTAAAGTTGGCACCCAGTACAGAACGCAATCTTTCGAAAAGGCTTTCCCAGCTTCCTTCCTGCAGCCACTTTTGAAGATGGCCAGAACACCTCATGACCCCACGAGATTAATTGTAATGCAAATATTCCAAGCCCTATTAGATCGTCATCAAAATCAGACAATATTGAGCAATGTATCCGTAAAGAGTTATAGTACGCTTTCGCTAGAGCCGCCCTCAAGGTCTGACATTATTTTCACCCACAAGTACGGGGCGAATATCATGCAAGCTCTCATTGATGGCATGGCTTTCTCAGACAAGGTGGAGGCTCTCACTTCCAGTTACAACACAGCTGCTTTAATGGTTGTTGAAATGTCCTGCAATGATACTGTACAAGAGTTCATTCTGTTTATTTTGGGGTAAAACGAATATTTCACGGGAAATATCACATTTTCACTAATCCTTGGAACCATTCTAGCATTCAACAAGTTGCTACAACTTCTGCAGATATGGGTGTCGTCCACAAATGTAACCTGCATTCAGTAGCCGTTGCTTTACTCTGTTTATTAGCTCGGGTAACTGGTATTAACAATATTTTGGACTATGCTCAGAAAATTGTTGATGCACGCAAAGAGGAAGCCCCATACATGCTTCCAGCTCTCTTAGATCCCAAAAAGAATAATAAAAATTACAACATTAACCTTCCCCACTTAATGCTTGATAAAATGGCTTTAGCTGAATGTCTACAGAATGCAGGAATGGATTTCAATCGAGTGCAGACCGGTATTCCATACTCTCTGAATCAAGTGGATAATCCAGGGCATAGACATTCATGGGTCGAAGCAGGTGAGTGTACCGGTTTTTTTCGTTATAGTTTATCACACATTTATAAAGACATTCTCAGCCCTAAAGTTGGAAAAAACAATTCAATAGTTTACACCGCCGTATTAATACCTCCCAGTGAAAATCGTTATCAGACCCACTCTTCACTTAATGCCTTTATTTTTTACATTAAAATACCGCACAATTCGAGATGGCTAGTGATAGTGGCAACCTTGGTTTCCATCGCGGAACTAAACTGTGAATAGAATGGCTTGCGTCGACATTCTTAAAAGAAATATCAAGCGGAGTGAGGAACGTTTAGGTATTGTTGATGGGTTCTATCACGATTACTCCTGAAATTGCGTGCCTTTAGCAGTTGCAAGACAGTTTTGAATGTTCCTACCCAATCTCTTGATTGTCTGGATGTAATCGAAAATTTCTGGGATACGCTGGGTAGGATTGTTCAGAATTAAAAGGTGTCCCAACAAGAGCGGAAAGTTTAAATTTGGCGCCATTTCTGACAGTCAAACAATTATGACATTTCAATGGTAGACAGTCCGCCATTATTAAAAATGGATCGCTATTCGACACGACACAACAACGCATTCTTATTTTTAAACATTATTTCAAAAGAGGTAAAAGGTTGACTGCCACGAACGGTGAGCTTTCCAACAAAATCATTTTCTCGATGAGGCCCATTTTCATGTTGATGGCTTCGTAAACAAGCAAAATTGTCGCATTTGGAGTGAAAAAACCCACATGTGTTTCACAAGGAGACAATGCATTCCAAACGTGTCGCTGTTTGGGGTGGATTTTGGTTTGGAGGCATTGGACAATTTTTCTTCGAAAACGCTGCCGGGAATTAGCGTTCACCATTCGGCGCATGTTAGCCTAGTTTTTTATGCCTTAAATGGATGGTATGGATCTTGAGGGTATATGGTTCCCACATCCCACTTGCCACTTGTTACACACCACGTGAAACAATGAGATTATTGTATGAGGCATTCCCTGGTCGTGTAATTTCCCGTTTCGGCGACAAGAATTAGGATCCTAGACCGTCCGACTTAACACTTCTCTACGGTTTTTTGAAGTCAAAAACTTATGTCAGCAAGCCCACGACCCACCCAAGTCTTGAAGGAGGAGATTAGACCCTGTATCACAGATCCAGCCACAATTAAATGCAAATGTGCTAGCAAAACCGAGGACGGCATTTACCAGATGTGTTGTTCCATACATAATTACCACAAAATTGCGATATTAAATTAAAAAAAAAACTATTTTATTTGGAATTTAAATTTTCCGCTCTTGTTGGAACAGGTTGGAACAGCCTACATAACATTTTTTTTAGAATGCATTGAACTAAAAAATTAGTAGAATCGAATTCGTCACATTTTGTGGTATAAATATGGGAGGAGGAGTCGGTATAAAAAAACCCTTTAATTTCTGTCCTCAGTAAAATCCAGAAGAGTTTTTCACTTCGATTCCTGAGGTGCCGGTCGAGGAATAAGAGTCGAGCTGTATTCGGAATCGAGCCGTTTTTCCGTGCTGTACTGTAGAATCCCTGCCGTGCTCTTTGAAATTTACTTTTCTAATACATTTTTCCCTAATCTTTCGCGTATTAAATAAACTGAACTCTTAAAGAATTATTGAATAAATCTGTATTTATCATCGTTTTATTACTACATCCACCTTTCCGGCTACCATTATTCGCACTTAAATTGTGATAGACGATTTTTCGTTTGTGAGGTATTATTGCGACCCTTTCAATCTGCTCCCAGTCGTCAACTGGACGATTTTCAGTGGGAAGTTCTCTGTACAAAATTCAAATCCATGTATGATAATCTAATTCCAGCTAGCACAATGACAACTAGAAATAGTTCTGCAGATTTATCTGCCTACAATAACGATGCAGACAGTGTCAATAGCTCTCCAGGTGTATCTAAGGTAAGAGTTACTGTGTTTATCCAAACCAATAATAATAAAAACAAATAAATAATTCAAAATTACAGAAGATACTTGCTCCAGAATATAATTTCGATGCTATGAAACGGGCTCTAGCAGAACCGACAGAATCAGCTAAACGTGAACAAAGAGAAAAACAAATACAAATTAGTAAGACATTCCGTGAAGCAAAATTCGAGGATTTAATCCGAAGAACAGAACCTAAGGTACGAAAAAAAATACATAAGTAAAATTCGAAAAAAAACTGGAAAAAATGCATTCCTTTCCAGCATGAAGTGATTCAGAATCGTCTCAATGATCTTTTCAATTCGTTGGCTGTGGAAAGGCAAATAAATCAAAGTGAAAATAAAAATTTGCAAACACAGAAACCCGTCTATGAGAGTAATTTTCCCGAACTTTTCTTCTATTAATACAGTTAAGTAATTGTGATGTTTTTAAGACGATATTAACGATTTTTAATTGTTTTATATGTTTTATGGCTGTTAATAAATTATTAATTGTTGGCATATTAAAAAAAAAAGATAAAAAACATTTACCGGTGTGAAGGAAGTTTAGTGATTTAGGCTTTAATAAATGAATTATGTATAACAATTTTTTAATGTATTCCTCATTTCAAGAAATCTGGTGGTATATTGCAGCGCATTAATGATTGGAACATTTATATAAAAGAAAAAAGTACAAGACCTAAAATGGATCCCTGAGGAACGCCAAATTCAGAGACTATCCCATTAACTTTTGTTCTTTGACATGTTCTGGTCTTGTATGCCAACAATATTTGTTTTTCTATCGTATCAATACAACTGCAATATTTTCTCTATTGTCCAAAAACGGAGGACAATAAGGTTCCTCCCCTAAATAATTAGCAAATTTCCATGGAGAAAACGAGAGTGGGGTTCGTTCAACCAGCCAGAATTTGTTTGGTGTAATGCCACAATTGAACATATAAAGGCCATACCCTGCATAATAATTACTAAATACACAATGATCATGGTCTATAAAGACGGCTAAATCGAGACTAAAGACCTACGTGGTGCATCGCGCGGAACTTCTCTTGTGCTACAGAGGCAACTCCGCGAGGCTCTGGAAAGTCGGCTGGGACCAAGACAATGGCATCGCCAAAGCATGCAAGTTATCCATACTTGTGCGTCGAATCCTCCAGTACTCCCGGATTAATGAAACCAGACGGTGTAGGCTAAATTCCAAACTGAGCCTATCAGATGCAGGATCCGGATTTGAGAGATAAAAGCGCCTCGTTGGGCTGCGCACCACGTTTAAGAACACTTTGCTCTCACAACCAGATCGGCGAGCTCTAAACTGATGCCTGTAGAGATTCATCCTCTCTGATTAAGCACCACAACACAGGCTAGTACTGTCTCCTACGGGGTCTATCAGGTAAGCCTGACGTGCTTTAGCTGCTCCTCGTGACGTGAATCTTCACCACACACGTTTGAAGGGTATTGCGGTCTGACTACTGATCATCAGCATAAGGGTTGTTGATTTGTCTCTCTTCTTGGCGCATAAAAAACATTCTCATAGTTCGAGCTGTTTGTCAGGAGCACCTGCATCAACGAAAAAACTGATCAAGAGGCAGTACTTGTGGTGCGGCGATAGTGCATGGGAATTTAGTGAACTGAGACTACTACTGCACCTAACTGCCTTGCATTTCTGGAGTCATTCGTTCTTGGTAATCCCGGCTGCTGTCTCCTCAGTACCAAATTTCGTACTAGTACTACATTGTTCATATTTTGAAAGTGGAGACTCCTGGCGAGGGCTCTTCAAGGTCCTTCTAGACAAGCGTAATCAACGTTTTCTAGCGTAGAAGACGCTGGATTGCCAAAAACACGAAGTCTCTACAAGTGGCTTAGAGGATCCATGGCGATTTCGAACCCAAACCCATCGAGAACGGCTGCGACGTACCAGGAATTTAGAAATGTTCTTTATAGGTATGTATAAGTAAATTTACCTGATTCAAAATGCACTTTAGTTCTGTTTCTACTCCAAAAAAAAAAAAACAAATGACCAGATAACTACGTTCTTACGTAATTGTCATTTTTCCGACACATTTCACCAGCGTGAAAAATTTCTCGTATTACAATCTCCTTAGAATTTTTCCATACACCCACAGTCAATAGATTCACATATGCCCCAAATGTCTCCACCATGTAAAAAACTTTGTCTAGACAAAAAATGGGCCAACAAACCGAGCTGTCCGAGGGATCGAAAGGAATCATCATGTTCACATTATTTGGCAGCAGAGAAAACATTCAAGTGTCCATCGTTTTGCGATGAAGCGAATTCCTGTTGCCCTCTTGCAAAGTGTCCACAGCATGAGAAACAAGAGTCCTGCAAATCTTCACAGGTAAATGGTCCATTATGCTCACAAAACAGAAACAGAAATAGAAATAGCCCCAAAACTAAAGAGACTCCTCCGACTTGTTCAACTGCAAAGTATAGAAATGCATATTTCAATTTCGTTGAAGAATTCCGAAGAAATCATAAACATCTTTTGCCATGGCAGGTGACCACCCAGGCGGCCTGCTGTTGGAAAAATCTGTCCGAGGAGGAAAAGTGCAAATATAAAAACGATGCACAGAATGCTAAATACATGTACAAGAGCAAGAATCGGACTCTGAACAAAGTGCTGAAGGCTCTGAAATGCTCCTTCAGTTCACCAACTGAAATCGATGCAATCAAGTTAGCTGCCGTTTCGAATCAGCTGCAGAAATGGAAGGAGGAAGTCTTAGATATTGCTGATTGTCTTTAAGTAAATTTAGAATGGTTTTTTTATGTACTCCTTGTGATTGTAATGATTAAAGGATAATCAACGGAAAAGAAGATAAAAAACGGTGATTTTTGCACGAACCTTCGCTTCGAGGTGTCTATAAAGCCCTGGAATCTGCAGTAGAATATCTTGCGATGTTCAGACCTGGACTGATCATGTCCGAGAAGAAATTATACAAATTTATTTAAAGGTGACAAATTCCTGCCTTACTAATTTCATCCGTTTTCAACAGATTCTTTTGGCGCAGCATTTTATTGTCCTGGAAATGTGTAGGAACTTTGGTAGCCAATTCTAAAATTTCCAACCCCGTTTCTCTGAGGGTACAGGGAATTGTCTGATCTTGGTCAAAAGTCGGCATGATATCCATGGGCCAGGTAACCGATGTTAGGGTCGCATTCAAAAAGCTTTGCGCATGACGAAAATTGATTTCGTCGTTGAGTTTATTGAGTGGTATTTGTTCCTTCTGTGTCCACTGCATCGAGCCTTGTTGGGATTCTGGATCATACTGTCGAACCCTCTATAGTCACGATCCTAGGACAAACTTTCTCCAAGTAGTCCTGGGCACAGTCAGTTCCAAAAACTTCTTCGAATATTCGATTCGCCTCTGTGTGTCGAAAGGCATGAAAATTTTTAGTATCCATTGCGTACTCTGTTTTTTTTTCATGCAAATTTCTCCACTCCATTTCTGTTCCTCTCACGAACCTATCCTAAATTTTAGGAATTCATGTGTTGTATCACTCATCAAATAATTTTATTATATTTCGGAGACCACTAGTGGCTTTTGAATGAGTGCTTACTTACTCTCCTACTCCTGTTCGTCTAGATGCTCCGGATTTTCAAATTCAAAATTCAATTCGAACTGTGGCCGCGACTTCCTAAAGATGGAAATGTACCCACTAAAGGGGTTGGACTTGCGATGTAGGATTTGGAGGCTGTGTAGGGAGGAAGCCAGTAATGCTCTTCATCTCAATTTTCTTGAGTGAGAATGGTAATTTTGTAATCTGTTGTGTGTTGCCTATTTTAGTCCTGAATGATTATTCCAGTACTGCTCCCTGACCCTTGTTACTGAAATTTCGCAGTGCATTTTTGTCAATAGTCATAGAAAAGTCCGGTTCCAATGAGGGAGGATTTTCTACTGTCCTTTTCAACGCCTTCATGTCCAGAGTATCCACATTAAAGTGACTCTGTTATCTTGGACCAGTTGTTTGGCGGTATTTAGACAAATCCATACAAGTTTCGACTCACAAAATGTGGCAAATAGACTCGCCTGCTTGACTATCCGATCCGATTATCAATGTTAACGTGTGCGCAAAGTTCTATAGCGTTGACCTCTACTTGGAAAGTGGTTGAGGCAGCATCGAAAAACTTCTGTTCTCACTTCCATCATAGATCCATCCGTGTACCAGACAAGGGAGTCCCTTTCAAAGGTGATGTCCCAGAGTGCTATTCCCGTCGGTTACTTAGAATCACCTCGAATAGCAAGTCAAAATTGTGTTTTGTTAGTACAGATTCCCTTTCAAATTGAGGATTATTAGAGCTGCCCTTCCGTAAAATTCGACCATTGGAGATTCATCCTTTCAGCGTCGACCAAGCAATAACAGAAAAACTTGTCAATTTCTCGACTTTCTGTCCAGCCATGCCTCGCCTGAGAACTATCGGCTGCAAAGTGCTCATAGAGCAAGAAAGATAGGCAAGTATCAAACGAGATAGCGTTGGACATAAAACCAATGAAAGGTGGCCACTGCCTGTACTAGGAGCTGACGTCTTTCTGTTATTACTTGGTCGATGCTTCCCATCTGAAGCATGTTTGCATTTTATTCAGCGTGAGGTCCAGAAATGTGACGGCTGAGAATCCTATGGATTCCCCTCAAGTTTTTGAGTTTTTTTCCCTTATTGTGAGGGAGCTATTAATCTTGACTCGTAGTCCTGTCGTTTCTTCTTCATCTTTATCGCTGCTGTTTTATTTCCCAGGTTAATTGTTATCCTTCGTGGATCTTTCAACGAGTACTCCTTTTCAGATGTGATGGTATGTCGCCCTAGTAGCTCCTGTGTTAACTGTCCACTTCTTTATTTCGTACTCCTTTTTTTGTTGTTGTTTCATCTATCAACAATTCGGCTTCTAAAGCTTTCATTATCCAAGGGCTCTTCGGAAATGTACTGTCATACCTTCTTGATACTTCTGGGACGTACGCAGAACCACTTGCAGTTACATTTCTAATTCTGCGCCAGAAAGCCACAACCACAACCTTAGCCTTATTGAGCACCTCTTCCGGAAATGTCCTACCGAGCAAATGCAGCCAGGAATTGCCTTTGCATCTCAAATTGCAACGACCACAGGGTTTTTCTTAAGATTCAACCAAATGAAAATACTCCGCCATAAGTCGAGTGGGATGACCCAACGTCAGCACACGCCAACTCAAATCCCACTGGGATCTTTGTGCAGGAAGACTTTGTGAAGACAAACAGATAAAATTCCGGTACGAAGTTAAAAAAAGGATTTATTAAATATTGCAAGTTCCACTGTGAAATATTATGGAAATGTTAAAATGCAATAGCTTGACACCTAAAACTGTTGAGTACCGGCCGGCCAACACAGGCCGACACGGAATTGAACACCTGACGACTTGGTCTAATTAGTGAAACAAAAAAAAAAAGTTAATTAACTAGAGAAAATGCAGAAAACATTTGTTCAATTTTGTTGTTCTTGTTCCTCGACACACACTTTGACTGCGTGGATTTTTACTCCACTTTGAGCAGCTCCACATCAAAAGTTAGCGTAGCATTGGGTGGAATAATTCCGGGGTGCCCCCGACTACCGTACGCATAATCAGGTGAACAAACTAGTTTTGCGCGTTGCCCAACAGACAGTTTAGCAACACCTTCATCCCATCCGCGAATCACTTCTCCCTGTCCCACTTTAAATTTAAAAGGTTTCCCACGGGTTCGGGATGAATCGAAAACTTCTCCATTATCTAGTGTACCGGTGTAGTGGACGACAGCGATTTGTCCATTTTTGGGGAATGTACTTCCTGCAAATGCAAAACACTGTTTCAGAACTTCCGCAAATACTCCACTGGTCACTTACCATCTCCAGGACTAATTGGAATGATATCAACTCCCATTTTTAATATATTTCACTTATATTCAACGCCGAGAACGCACAAACCGATGTACTTCACCACAAAAACAATATGGCGTGTTCTTCGATTTGGAATTTCACACACGAGTAGAAAAATTCGGACTTCGAGAATTTGGTCGAATTTTTCCGAACAAATCGGTTTCGTTCGTTCTCTTCAAAGTTAATTTCTGTTGAAAATGTACAAGAAGAAATATTTTCAAAAACTAAATGGGAATTCTTCTGCGGTTTTTCGTTATTCGTAAAAACATCATAACTACATTTCATTGCCACGAAATTATGTGCCTTGGTGCGCAAATTATGTAGTACTCATGTTAGCTTCAAGAAGAAAACACAATTATGCTGTTTATGCAAAGAAAATCTCAGATTTATCCTTAAATGGACGTTATCGCTATCTTATTTAGTTTCTAAATTATTTCCTTGGTATGTGTTGTATGTTAGATGAACAGAAATCATTGAATTAAATGAGCGGAAACGATGTGCCTTGTTATAAGTTGCGCCCAAGAAAACTTCTGCAGTCAATTTATCCATCTCCCTGCCTCGATCTAAGCAAGAGAAATTTACGCATTTTACTGCATATATTTGTAAAAACAAATGAATAACAGAATCTTAGTTGCACATACGTTTTTGTTTTGCGAAAATTGCAGTAGAACAAACCAAGAGGTACATCGAAGATTTTGTATGATAATCGTTGTCATCATTTTCTCTTTAATCTTTCTTTATCCCACTCATCTATGTTGAATTTTTTGGAATTTAGCACAGAAAGCTCTTTCCAAGATTCTTATTTACCCTCAAGCATGACGTAATGTTTAAATATGGCGTTGAAGCTCTCGGAAGGTGTGTAGTGTTTACGGAAAGTGCGAGTTTTTCACAGTAAACAGTGCTTTATGTGAAAATTCCGAGGAAAATTCGAACCGAATAGTGAAATTGGGAGTGTTTAAACGAGAATTCACTGCAATTTAGTGGTTATACGAGGTACGTGTCTGTATCCAGTGTTAACTACGCGACCATTTCCAGGTAAGTTTATGTGGATTTACAGGTGGTGGCTTTCATTTTGGGATAATTTGCAATTTCCTTTATTTTCCCTGTTGGTGTTACTGTTCAATATGCAGAAATCCGGGTTTAATTGGAAGAAAACAAGTGTCAGTAATTGAAGTGCGATGTCAACAAAACGAGAGAAATGCGTCGGGTTTGGTCTGCAGCTTTTTGTTTGGACTTGGACGAAGCATTGCCAGATTTATAGATTTTAGTACATGAAGGCGTTTCACATTCCAATTGGGGAAAATAACGTCTTTAGTACTTTTAATGATAGTTACGGCCTTACGGGCGCGGTATAGACAATACAAGGCATGGTATGGTAAGTCCGAGTGCAGGTTCCGCTATTTTTGTTAACGTGATACCACTGCGTCAAAGCTTTCTATGTATTTTAAGGAATTTTTGGTTATATTGCGGAAAAATGCTAAAGTTAGTCATGAATGAAATATGCTGGGGTATGCTCAAGGGAACATTACTGCAAAGAAATAAATAGAAATTATGCTTAACTGCTCATTTAATTTCTAAATTACTTAAAATTTCCACACAACTTTGACGAGGTGACGTCATCAGCTAAGTGTAATTTTTCTTTTCCATGTGTTCTGTATACCGTGGGTTATACTATGGACACACGAATAGTATCAATACCATGATATAGATACCATGTCAGATCTTTACCATGTAGTATAGCCGACCTCTGACACACATGCGTTCGTGGCATAATTTGACGTATGTATAATGTCAGTGAATTGTCGAATTAAAAGTTTCTAGTAAAAATGTCACCGAAAGAATTAATCTGTTGTTGCCTAAATAATTTATTATTAATAAATATGCTGGAGAGGTAAAATATAGAGCTGAAAATGTAAGCAAAAAACATTAAAGACAACCCTCATGTCACATAACTGTCACTTATTTAAACTATTTAATTTTCCGCTATGAAGAAATGGTGCTAATGTCAGTAAAAAGGTGGATATACTAGGTTTGAACATGAGGAAACCAGCAAAATTTATCGGATTTCAATACTAGGTACGTTCATGGTATACTAGGTACTTCATCTGGTATCTACCTAGTATTTGGTGACACACATGTGGTATACCATGTGGTATTCGAGTACCATGGTATCGAAACCACATGTGTGTCCATAGTATTAGGTTTACATGTAGAGTTTATATTTATGAAAACATACGTTGTACTCAAATTCTTTAAATTTATTTAAGCCTTAATAGTGTCCATCCACTTACAGTCCGCCTGCAGGTCGTACCCTGTCAGATCTGGACTAACGATTTTGCTTGACGTCGGCCATACATTATTCAGGTTCTCAGGCCATGGTTTGTCAGGTCGCACCTGGCAGATTGCCTCTAGTTTCACCACTCACTAGGATATATCGGATCGGTCAGTTTGTTTCTTTGTTTTTCTTGTTTGGAGACTGCAAAATTGGAGCTTTGCGTTCAATTCATCGAGAACCGCGTCTAGATAATCATGGACTGTGTAAAAATAATGCACAGTAGTGCCATTACGCATAACCCCCTTGCATGCCTTCTAATCGCGAGGGGTACTTGCTCGTCTTAAGCCTCATCAGGTGGGCCACGTAAAAACTTTTGGAGTTAGGTCATTCTTCCGAGTCCAACAGCTAAAACGCAGGCAAGATCCACATTCACGAAAGCTACAGGGTCTTTAATAAGACCGTTTATCCCGACAATCTAGCTTCTTCCCTCCCTAATTTCCTCAGTTATTTTAGGTACCGCCGTAAATGGTACAATAGCGACTATGCAAATCTGGGGCCAGATTCTGCAATTCCATTCAATTGAATCGACAATCGAACTTATGGCGGAATTCTGAGCTGAATAAGTTCAAAATTCTAATTAGAATTTTGGTTATATTTCATTATTAAAAATTTGTATAATAATTTAAAGCTGAAGTCTAACAACAGGACGAATACACTCCCGAGTTATGCATGAATCCAGCGTAAGGATGAGGGAAAATTTCAAACCAAAGTACACTTTTTAAATGCAGATATATCTCTGAATTATTAGATGTAAAGCTTTAGCGGCTGTACAGGCTGGCAACACAAACTGCCAGTACATAGTATCTGAGTACTGTCGGAAGTGTACACATAACAAGTTTGCACATAGCTTTTCCCCGAAGACTTTCAACATAGTAAACTTCTTAACTTTGAGTTTCCTTCCAAATCCAATCGGATTTCAATTCCAGTTGGAGATGAGACTTTTACGGGTGAAGTTGGTCAAGTGAGTGTCCCTGGTGTCTATAATTAAATGGAGTGGCGCAAAAGATATATTGAGTTTGTTTCTGTGAATCTTGAGTGAGGTGACAGTTTGATAGTGTTAATCGAAACTATCCAAGAAAGACTACTTATATCTATCGACTAAACAAAGGCGTTTCGAACTACTTGAGAGTTCTGTTTTTGCTCTTAGTGTTTACCTGGATTAAATTATCTCCACCTGGATTTGACTGCTGAATGAGAAGAAGGTATGTTATTTAACATGTTATAATTGAAGTAATTAGTGGAGTGCTGCTGAGTGTATGTCGTCACACTTAATTACAATAATGGGAGGTCCCATCGGATAATTGCCCTCTATGACTTACTTTCGAGTGGTGTACAGCAGGTCAGTAGTATGAGCTGTTTGTGACGTCATCGACGAGGAATTTGGGTCAAA
The DNA here is from genome assembly GCA_006980735.1 of Dasypogon diadema. Taxonomy (NCBI): domain Eukaryota; kingdom Metazoa; phylum Arthropoda; class Insecta; order Diptera; family Asilidae; genus Dasypogon; species Dasypogon diadema. The sequence goes on along the minus strand of QYTT01088402.1, from coordinate 66,310 downwards.
TGTCAGAGTTTTCCTCATAATTTTCTACCGTTTTTTAGGCATTTTCACCGGTGAGCAATTTCCTCCACTTTGTCTGTGACACCTTTGAAGTTTTAAATTTCTCTGGTCCCACCTGCTGGAGCGGTTCTGTTAATTTTGTATCTTTCCTTTTGCGCTACAGCCATTTGTGTACCTATACAGTTTTTCGTATCTTTTGAAAGAAGTGTGGCTTTCGCATTTTATAGTCGACTGATTTCTTTGCGGCTGCGGAAATTTAAGATCTCTAGATGTAAATGATGTCACACTTTTTATTATGAGGTTTCGTAACTTTATTCTGATTTTATTCTTGATACAGATTTTTCTCTTGGTGGAGAATCGATTCCAAAAGATAATTTTCAATCTATTTTTAGTTTTCCATAAACAATTGCGGGCCGATTTTGCTGCATCACGCAATCCGTTTTTACTTGATATTTTAAATAATTATGGAATGGTTCTAGTTCTAGAGTTTATGGATTTCTTGGTCTTGATCGAGTCGAAAATTCCCTAAATAAAGATTGCGATGATGCTTTAACATTTTATCATTTTCTTCGTGAGTTAAAAATATCTTGATGTTTTCCTTTATCTCTCAGTGATTCCGTTTGCGTATCGTGCGGCGTGCGCTTGCACCACCCTCCTTATTGAGCAGTTTATTTATGTTGTACAGTGTGGCTCTCAGTTGAACGATAACTACACAATAAAATGGAACACAATTGGTTCAGGTTCTTGAAGTAATTTAGTTTAGAAATGTAATTGTATCCGCTCAAGATGCCATTTATTAAATTTATTTAAATTTATGAGTTCAAACATTAAAACCAATAAAAGTTGACTAAATTAAAGAAGACTGCAAGAAACCATAAAATGTTGATGGCTGAAATAAAAATTTTGTGCGGAAAATATTGTCCATTGTCCATTCTTCTATTTTCTCAAAAAAATATGCCAAGCGCTATACTCAAACACTTCCAAATTTAGTTTCACATCCAATTTTTCAGCTTTTCAACTATCCATCAAGCAATCTTCCAGAGAAATTACGTTGAGTTCCATTTTTATGATATTAGCTGTAGGCACTTCGGTCAGTGCCTTAGAAGAAGATTTTCAGACGGAAATTTTAAATTTCATATTTGACATGGTTTCTAGGCCCTTTCTGATACCACACCTATCGAAAATGGAGTGAGAACGATTTCATCTCACATGCACTTTTTTAAATTAGAGGAATAAGTAAATATTTCCTGAATTTAACACTATAGCTACCAAAGAGTTATTTTGACCGCTAACCTCTCTTTCGTTTGCATCATTCACTGTATTATTTCTATCTCTGTTTGAAGCAGTTCGCTAGTTCCTAGTGTTTCTGTTTTCTTTAAAATCACTTTCACTTAGAGCTCTATCAAATTTTATGTACACCTAATGAAAATGCATTTATGGACTTTATTTGTCTGTCGACCATGTTATAAGTATGCTTGTTAAATAAAATGTGTAATAAAATGGCAATTCATCTGTTTATAGCAATTGTAAACATGCAATTTATAAATGGTATTTCAAGTGTAGACAGACTTATTAGTAGACAGTAATAAAACGAATCTCCTAACGTTTTCTAAAGGAAGCATTTTATGTTATTTTAAAATAGTTGAGCAAAATTAATCCATAATTACGAGTTAGAGTGCAGCTGATGAGGTCATCCGGACCAAACACTCGAACTTGGTAGGAGCATAGAACGTTTGAATTTTTCAATAAACTGTTTGTTTATTGTCTGTCTCTTTGAGGGATGTGTTATATTAAAAATGGTAGAGAATGTGTGTTAATATAATAACAGGTTTTATTTTCTACTCAATACTCAAAAGTTATCTTTTGTGATTTGTCATTGGAATGTAAAAGAAATTTATTTCTCATCGTTGGGAATTAACATACGGTGCTAGTTATATGGTAACGCATAGAGTAAAGTAAAATACAAATTTAAATATTACAATCTAATGTGGAAATTCTTTATCCATTTAATCGTTGTTGTTGAAAACATCGATAAAAACTCTATTATGTATCCTTGAAAATCCTTCAGACCATGTAATCAATTGCCTAAATAACGGCTCCACGACTAATGAACTCAAGTAATTCTATTGATCTTGGCCTTGCTCTTGTTCTTAAAGTAAAATGAGAAAGCACTTTGCTTTCCATTACTCGCCGGGGGAAGTGATATCTATCGTATTTTTACCTTGTTTTACTTTATTATTGTTCAGAAAATTTTAAAGTTTCCAAGTTACTTTTCTCTTGGTTAGTCACTGGGAACGATCTTTTTTATTTTATTTTGCTTTTTGAAATGTTCTAATCGCTTTAGTGTGCTCTGAAAAGTTCGTACAGCATTTTAAGGCTGGATCACAGAATGTAATTAGAGGAACCAATATGATGAAGTTAGGCATTACGAAATTTCTGTTCCGTTGAAATGTAATAAATTGAAAAAGTTATCTGAGATATGCAGGTTTATTTGATCTGAGCATGTTATAGAACAAGATAAGGGTCCCGCGTTTGAAAAAATACACTCAAATAGTGAAGATGTGGTCGAATCATCGTGAGCCATACATAAAGCGGATGAAGTCGTTAACGGTCACTTCCAATTTACGAGTACAAACGCTGTCCAGTTTTTGGAAAATGTTTCCACCAATTGAAATAAAATCAACCCTTTTGTGAATTTAAGGCGCACGCTTCCTATATTCTGTCCAATTTCGAGTTGATATGATCGCAACAAAACATTCGAATGTTGTAAAAACCTATACAGGGTCTAGTTAGAGTTTGTTATATCTGAACCAAGTGTTTATTCTATCCATGCCAAAAGTAATACACGACTAAAGCCCTTCATAAGCCCTACAGGTGGGCACAAATACAATTGCACATTATCTACATAAAGATGAAGTCTTAATTAGTGGACTACCTCTGGAAGGTTTTCGATAAAAATGCTGAAAAGCAGTGGTCCTCATATAGAGTCCTAAGGTATACCCTGCGTCAAAAGTAACGCAGAGGAGAAAGTGTTATGACCTTTTTCCTGATAAAAAATTACCAATTAAAGATGTTGCAGAGTTACATAAACCAAAGAAGGCGTAGAGATTAAGTCAGAAAATGATATGGTCAAAATGTCGGAAGCTTTTGAAAAGTTGAGAAGAACCAATATAGTGAAATCCCTACGATCTATGGTACAATTTATATTTTACCTTAAAAATGGTATTTTACAATTGTAGGATGTTAAAAAACCAGATTGATTAGGAGATAGTAAATTTTTACTTTCGAGGTAAACATTAGTAACAGCATTAGAAACTCTTTCATTTCCTAGAGGAAGGTGATTTATGTTTTTAGGTACTTTTTTCACTTAACACCCCGTACACCCTATGAAGCCTGCTATGATGTCATTTTATAGAGAAGCCTTCGCCCGTTTCAGTGAGTCCTCAACCATCTCTCACTCCTTCTCTTCCCATCACATGTTATCAAATTTCAAATTTCGAAAAATGACCAGAAAAAAATCGGGAAGGGAGTTGTCTGTGTTGTAATATTGTTAAATGTAGCAGTAGTAGTATTTAATTAGTAAATATGATAAATTGGGATCTTTAATGCTAGTTTCAGGTAATTTCGCCGAGAATCAATTTCCACAGGAAAAGTGCAGGGCAGGATTCTCTCTCGTTTTTCACACTTAGCGAATAATGTTTGTGTGTTTGATTAGTCTTTTTGGGTTAGGTTTCTCTTTACATGATTGTACATCGATTTATGCCGATGGATAGGTTGGCACTTTTGATGCTGATGATGATGTTCTGACCATATCTGTAGGTTCCTTCTAAATATCCTTTAATTCCTTGAACTTCTTAACAATTGTAATTTAAAAGTTAAAAACTTTCAAACGGAAACAATCAAGCCATATTTCCAAGAGTAATTTTTCTACAGAGCACGGCAAAGCAAAGCATTATTTTGTATGGTTTGCTTGCTCTTGACTCTTGCTTCCAAACTGTGTCCACATGTTTATTATTTACGTGAGCTAAACTTAGATGGTTTGAGCACGTATCCAGAATGAATAATTCCCGGATGCCGTTTCCTTGGACAGAATTCCCGAGGATAATCGGAGACGTGGCAAGTACCGTGCTCTGGTGGTTTGATGACATGAAAGAGGGACTTGGTGTATGTGCATGTGTTTGCGTCATAGACGCAGTCGTAGAGGCTCAAGGAGATTTGCCATAGCCGCTGATGTTGGAGATTATTATTTGAGCTAATATTTAAGTCTTTCCTCTGTTATTCAAAATAAGATTATATTGTTAATCTATTAATATGTTAAGTGTGGAACTTCATGTCTTTTTCCAAATCATCTTCACATTGTTTCATTTAATTTTTGAGTACAATAACTTATTATAGCTTCAAAGTATTTTAGATTGGACTCCTTGAGAGTTTTTTTTTTTAAATCAAAGTTCATCTCGGATTCTCCATTAGCTATTTTTATTGCTTGTATGAAAAAAGAACTTTGGAGAATAATTGCAAAAAATGTTTATGCAAAAAAATAAACCAAATCAATATGTCCGCACTTATAATTTCATCAAAAAATTTTTTCTCCGAGTAAACTATTTTTACTTCCCTATTCCTGGAAGAAATTTCAATTGCTTAAATTGAAATATAAAGAAATCTGAAAATACACTTGCCAACTGTACTCAGTCGTAAAGTTGAATAATTTGCCTGGCGTTAGCTTGACTCTGACCTTTATTGCTTCGTGCAAAGTGAAATGGTTCACGGTAGTAAACATGTGCTTTTAACCTTTCAAGGAATTTATGAGCAAACAAGATGTCAAGATGTTCCATAGCTTTCACTTATGACAAGTGTCAGCATATGTAATTTCCGACTGAAATTCTAAATTGTTTACAAAAATAATAAAGGAAAATCTTAACAGGCAAACAGATTTTTCTGTTGTCATACACAAAGCTGCGATTCACAAAAACAAATAAAGGTGAAATATATCCATCTAAGTTAAATTATCTGCTTTAAAACCTAAATCCCAATATTTTAAACTTTCCCAACACTTTTAAAACTATTTAACCCAAAAACTCTGATATGTCGACATTCTTTGATAACTGCCTTAAAAAGATGCGAGAGATCCTTTTCAAGAAGGCAAACAGAAAAGGTAATCAATCACTGGGGGATGTTTATTTTGTTTGTGCCAAGAGATGTTGATTGATGTCCATTCATATAATTCCATGGAGGTTTGTGGTTCAAAATATTTAGGTTTATGTCAAGTGGAGGCATAGAATATAATAAAGCCGGAAATTTAATTCCTCGTAAGATAAACCCTCAACCTAGTTCTCTTATGGTGTACGAGGTCACGGTAGAATTATTCAATATCCCTAGATACACTCTTTTCGAAAGCGCATGTTTCTTACACATTCAACAGCTGCTATTTTTGCAACATTTTGTTTTTATATCGAGGCTCATTGTGGCTTCTGTGAAATTAAAACAGTTGGTCTTTTAAAGGTATTTAACAATGTTTTCAAACATGGATTTTAACAATTTGTATATAAAAATGTAAAAAATTGGCTTTATTTTTTATACTTTAAAATAACAGACTCGATTTTCCACTGTATAAAAGAGAACCACGAGAAGCGGATCCTTTGCATAAATCGAGGGACGGGTGTATTTATAAGAAATTTTGAAAAAATAGCAAATTTATCGCAAAGTGAATATATATTTTTTCAAGTATGCTATAACGTTCCTTTTTACAGTGAAATTCTGTACGGGCTGAAAACTAAGCTTGGTCATTAGTGCTTTTTGTTTGCTTGCCTGTTAGGGTTAGTTTCTAAGGAAAAAACACTCTATTTTTGTGAATTTATCAGTTACTACTTTTCTAACAGAAGACACATCCAAATTAATACATGCTACACTTTTCGACGCAATTTTTTAGTTCGTAATTGTTGGAACCTCTATAGGGGACTGGACTGATTTGAGTTGCGCGCCATTTCGACAATAATTAAGTATTTGAAATATGTCTAATAGATAAATGTGGAACTCAGCACAGAATGAACATCTTGCACAACATAGCGATTTATTTTAAAATTCAGTCATAAGCTATGGTGATACGTACAAAACTATGCGAAATTGGAGTGTTTTCTAAAAGAGCTGTTTGACTTTAGGTGCAACCTGGTTCGATGGCATGTAGACCAAGGTTTGAGCGCCTTTGTATTTTCAGATTCGACGAGTAAATACGTATGGAGTGGTAGAAAGCGTAACCAAATACACAAAAAATCTTCACCTACGCGCCTATAGCTTTCAATTTCAGAACTAAAGCCAAATAGACCATGAACGTCGTCACAGCTATGCCAAATGTGGTTGAAAAAGACGCGGATTTTTGGAGCAAAATCATCATAAGCAATGAGATTAATTTCCATGTCAATGGGTACTTGATTAAGCACAACTTTCGTTACTGTGGTGTCGAAGATCCAATAATCAATCAACATTAATCAATGCTTGCGTCTAGAGTGGCAATTTGGTGCGGTTTTCTTGTGCATAGTTCGTCTTCGAAGCAGCATCATTGGAAAAACAGTAATATCCGGAAGTTATCGTGATATGATAAATAACTTTTTGGTCGAAAATATGGTGGATATGAATTACTCAACATGCGGTTCAAATAAGAAGGCGATGCACCCTGAATTGCTTGTGAAACGACTGATTTCCTGAAGAGAATCTTTTCCACCCGTTTAATTAATTTCGGTTTTGAACATCTTTCTTTAGAGTTATTTAAAGGTTAAAGCCTACATGAATAATTTATAAACGATCTAGCACCTTAAGGAGAACATCTGTGCTACTATCACTAAAATCCAACCAACGGGTTTAGGTGTGTGAGGAAGTTATGCAAAATACAGTTCAATGCGCTGAGGTGTGCTGCATAATAGTGGTGGTTATTTGAGCAATATTATTTTTCATATTTAATTTAGAAGGAAGTAATTTGACAAAGAAATAGCCTATCACTTGTAGTCTCTCACAGACCGTGAATGGAAGCTTTCTCTGAACCATATCGCCTTTGACGCGGGATTCCGCAGGGCTCCATTCTATCTCCAACTCTTTTTTCTCTATTCATTAATGGTCCAATATCGTATCTTGGTGGACACAAATGATGATCAGATCTAACTCACTTGACCGATTATACTTTGTAGGAAATAGTAAATTCAACCGTTTGTACCGTTCGTTTCACTAGGACCCACTTGAACAAGAGAAAAAAGGCCTATGCGAAAATGCAGTACTGCGTAACTTATACAAAAACTAACTTAACACTTAAGAAATTCAAAACTCTTTAAAATATTTTTTAAAAACCGTGGGAATAGATTAACTACACAGTTCTTGCATAAGTCAAGCAGGACTGCGTTTTCGAACAGGCCCGAAACCTAGGCTTGAAAGTAATCCGGGCTGGAATGGTAACTAGTTAACAAAGTCGTTAATAGCTTTAATTGTCGGAAATCTTGTAGCTGAGAAGTAAATACCGGAAAAACTTGCATACAAAGAGGAAAAAAGAAGGTTAAAACATGTCATAAATATCTTAAGCACTTGTCGTGAAGAAGGCGATAATTTTTTTGAAGAGTGCAATGATTACGAATTTCTAGCACATCATCACGATCTGATACGACGGAATTAAGAAAATTCAAAACTCAAAAATAAAGTCAGGAAGGAGTACTGACAATTTCTTCGGTTACAAGTAGTTGCCGTGCATATTAAGAAAAAGCTGAAAGGAATAACCGTCGCCATACAACCGAATTAGAAGGGTTAGTTCAGACGGGCATCATCATCGATGAAAACCAGCAAACTGACACCTCCATCATATAACATTATAACCTTGACCTTGCTAACTCCCCTTGATTTCTGACTGAAGGAAGAAGAGGTAAAGGGACGGCGTTTTAAGTTTGGCGAAGAATTTTTCCTACAAGTGGTTATTCCTGGTAAAACAGAAATTTTTAATTATTTTAGGACTGGTCACGATTTTCTAATCAATTTTGATTGATTTTTTTTAAGAAGGAACTGACCTTAGTCACATAGTGTTTTGTTTTAATAAGGAGTCATTACTGTACCCAGTCTAGCAATGACCCTTCTCTATGACGAATTCAAAATACAACAGTTCTAGAATTTCCTTCCATTCATTGATTTTTTACATCACTCAAGCCGCTAATTGAAATGACATCACTGGGTGTTCAATTTTATTATTACTCTCAATTAATGCATTTGTCACTCAAAATCAACTGCGCATCTACATTTTGGCAACTATGATACCGGACCGAGCGTTTTGTTCTAAATAAAAATTGTTACCGCCTCCTACAAGAAGAGTCAACGAGTCAATTGAAAGAGAATTGCTGATGTTTGGTGGTGGGTCGAAGCGCACCCTAAAGCCATCTATTCTTCGTATTGGATCCATACCATCACTGGATTTATATTAATAAATAAAAATAACCCTAGCAATTGCCTACGCATTTTTATTTGGCTCCAAACGAAACTAGAGGTGATCAATATATATATATATAAAGCCGCTAAAAATATAATATTTCCCTTCACTTTCCTCGTACATTTCTTGATGTGTGTAGAGTTGTTGCCAGAATTTGTTCGTGTTCCATTAACCTCAACGTGTTTTCTTCAAAATCATTTTGTTGAAATCGAAAGCGTACCTGAAGCTTCACTTTTACCCAGGAAGAGGTGAGGTAATGATAAAGTTATTTGTTGGGGAATAGCAGTCAATTAAAATTAAATGGGTTATCGTTCGCTATGACCACCTGATTCTGACCTATGACTTAATCTAAACCTTGAAATGTTTTCTGTATTACATACTTACAATTGCGAGACTTCTGAACAAGATTTGCGCTTTCCATATTGCCGCCTTAAAATAAATTGTTTCATTTCGTGAAATTTTGAATATTTGCCAAGATTGTGAATAAGCTAGGAGCGAGCATAAAATTCTTGGGTGGTGTGGCTGGTGGCTGGCTCCATGAGAAAATTGTTAGATTAAGAAATATGAACAGCAGACATATTTCAAGTGTTTTCGATGTTTTTCGTTTGCAATTGCGTAATTTCACAATTTAAATTAAGTTTTCATTTGTTATCGGATATCATAAGCTCTCTATATATATATATACGAGAGCGAGCTTCAGTCACGTACATAGTACATCCGAAATTTTTTCACATAAAAATTTATTTACTCAAGCAAAACTTTAATGGGTTCGGTCGCATGTGTTACTCAGCTGATTGTAAGTGCAGAAATCAATACTTGGCGGAAATTAATCTTCTTCGTCTTTTCTTTATCTATATATAGCTTTATCGTATCGTATGACATCAGTAGGTGGATTCAAGGAAAACACAGTTTCGTTTTTCTGGTCATTATTTTCAAACAAAAAAATTGTGTCCTGCCTGTTCTATTGAGAAAGCAATGGCCCGATTCAGAGGAATTAATTAAAATAAAACTCCAATTTTCCTGCAAATATTGATTTAAATTTTGCCTGCCGAATTGTACGACTGTTTGCATACGCCTCTCAAACGTTACGTAAGGAGAGCAACAAGTTGATAAGAAGTAAATGACTGGTGGTATACAAGTGCCAGGAAGATAAACAACCATTTTATCTATGTTATCGGATTTGGACTTCTTTCATGTTCATTGGATATCTCTAGGTCGCTAACCGATAAAAAGTAAACTCTTGCTGTAAACATTTTTTGGTAACCACAAATTAAGTAAACCAATTTTTGATGACTACAACAATAACGAAACCTCGGGATATATTTCAAGTTTCGATTTAAGTTAATATTTTATTTTTAACAAAACATTGCATTGCGCAGATTTATATTTGTTTTTCAGTTGTAGAGAAACGAAAGGCTTTCCTTTGCTAGAAAAGCGTTAATCTTAATTTGTTCCCCAAAGCTTAAATCCTTCAACTTCCCCATCTAGCTGATCTCAATAAAAACCAAGAGGAGAATATAGAAATCTTATATGTAGATGTATGTATCTTTTTACGTATTTTCTGGTTCCTAGAAATTCTGGAAATATCGAAATAAGTAGTATACCGAAAATTGTGATGTGTATGTAAGAGTATAACAATTTATTTGCTGAATTTTTTCACAGGTTATTTTTCCCAGAATCCTTATCCTCCCTCAGTGAAAGATTACCCTTTTCAGATTTTTCAAAGGACATTTTTCGTGCAGAGACCAAAACCTTCGAAACTACAAGCCATGCACAAGAAGAAGAGCGAGAACATTGAACCCTTTTTTATGAATGCTTTAAGATAGGCGAAATTGGGCTTATATACTTCGTCAGCCCATGTACGGCTATCTTGAAGCGTTCATAAAAAACAGTTCATATGTTAGTGCTCAAGGTCAGTTCATGGCTTGTAGTTTAGAAGGTTTTGGCAGAGACTCATTCAGGCAATTTAATTTTGGTAAAGAATTTCAGTAGAAACGATTGTATTAGTTTTTCCCACCACATAGTATCACTCCTCAGATATCCTACTAACCAAATCATTTTATTCAGACGGAAATTTACTCTTGTCTGTCGCTTTGCTTTGCCGCTGCTTGAAATTTTCTCGTT